>JAULJZ010042152.1:0-14469 GCA_032270985.1 Heliamphora pulchella
ACATTACGCTACTCAGAATGCATAAATAAAAGATAAAAAAAAAAATTTGTTGCTGGATTGATGAAGTTAGTGTCTACTTACAATTGATTACATACAATTATTTATAAAATTTCATAAATAATTTCTAATAACTATATAAAATACAAGAATAAGTCCTACGATACCAAATGTCAATCTTTCAACTTTCATTAACCGTGGTTTTTTCTTAAAGTGCCACTTGTCATACTTAGCAATATTAAGTATTTTAAATATAATATTATTTTTCATCAAGCTTTAATAAAATATAATAGGCCATTTAGATAATAATATTATTTTCTATTAAGCCTATAAATATTGACAAATTTTTAAATAGAAAATATTATACTCGACAAAAAAATATTAATTTTAATATAAATAAAAATATAATTACTTTTCTTCTATTTCAAATACAAACTATAATTTTTATTAAAAACTCATAAATCCTGCTATAAACTACAATTTATAAACTAACAATACCAATCAGTACCAACATGTTCGGTCCACGCCATGGCCCTCCTTTAAATTCCACCAACCTGAGCTCATCCGTTCCGCTCTAAAAACGATACGAAACCCTCAAACCCTAAACTACCGATCGAAGAAGGAGAACTAACTCAGCTTCAATCAGTTCCCTTTTCACATCGCTATTACTATTGGTTCATTTTGCATTTTACCTGTTTGTGAAATTGACTAGCCAAGACGGGTCTGCCTCTGTGGATGCTTGGGTTGGGTGCCGATCGGTTGCGAGCCGACATGAATCGTTTGCTCGCCTTGCTCTTTCACCAGGTACCTAACTACTAGATTTCCCAATGTTTTTGTCTATTCGTTTTCGGAACTTTTTTGGTTGTCAGATTGTGCTTTTCTTGAAGAAGAAAAAAAAAGTTTCTGCTGATTTGAAAGTGGTTTTTAGGGTGTGTTGGATGAGCAGTTCTTGCAGCTCCAGCAGCTTCAAGACGAAACCTCTCCCAACTTTGTTTCTGAGGTTGTCAACATCTATTTCCACGAGTCCGAGAAGCTCTTGAGGAATCTCAGAGGACTACTGTAAAACCTCTCTCTCTCTCTCTCTCTCTCACACACACACACACAGTAAGTTGAAGACCGGTCTAATTAATTTTGTTTTATGAAAAACACTACTTGCACTGAATACCAGTCACGGATCAAATCATGAATGAAAACAAAAATTGAGATTCTGAGTAATCAGAATTTACCCGTAGTTTAATCGACGATTGGTACTCCATGTACTAAGGCTCTGATTACTTAAAGTCTCAATCTTTGTCTTTTGTCTGTGATTTGATTTTGATTGATACTCCGTGTACTTAGCATGGCTGTTATTTTATGGGTAAAACTATGTATACACAACCAATATTAGAGCACCAAAAATGTTCACAAAGTAATCACCGAAAATGTATTTCAGTCATTAATTACATGTACTAAAACCTATAATAACGTCAATGAATTAATGAGAGACGTTTTTGGGTGCATTATATGAATTTTCTTTCGCACACAATTATGCTTACAATAACTCTTTACGTATATAATGCACAAAAAAATAATAGAGCACCGCATGCATTAAGTGTTGCTAATATTAGTAAGTAATTATGAATTCTGTTTATTCTATTTACTAATATAGAATTATATAGAATTAGACACTTAATATGTAGTTTTGTATGTATTATTTTATGTGTAGATTTATTGTTTTTCTTATTGTTTTGATCGGAATTCATACCTTTCTCTCTGCCTTCACTCCCTCTCTTTCTTTATTTCTCTCTCCTCTCTCCTCTCTCCTCTCTCCTCTCTCATACATACAAAGGAATATTATTGATTTTGCAGATTAATAATGCTATAATAATTATATTACATTTGACTATGTAACGTTTTGTTTTATGTATAGTACTTAAAAATAAATATAAAATTTATAAAATAATATTAATATCGTACATATAAAAGGGTGTTTGGCAAAGCTGTCTGTTTGAAATTTTTAACTTTATACTATTAATTTTAACTATATGCTATAAGTTATTTGAAATACCCATAATTTTTATTATAAATTACAATTATTATTTTTTCTATTTTAACTATAAATTATCATTTTTATCAAAAACGCATAACTTCTATCACAAATTAAAATTTATAACCAAAATATGATGATGATAGCATTAATCTTTGCATTTATAATGGATTGGCATAATTAAGAGATTAATTTTGTGTTGTGTGGTGACGACAGAGGAGACGGGATGGAGAGAGAGTTCTCGGACTACAAGAAAATAGGAATCCATGTGAATCAGTTTATGGGGAGCAGCTCGAGCATTGGTGCGAAAAGGGTCAGAAATATATGCGTTGCCTTTCGCGCCGCTTCCGAACAGAATAACCGAACTGCGTGCGTGCGCCTTTCCTCTCTTTCTTTCTTTCTTTCTTTCTTTCTTTCTTTGACCTTTGTTTCCCCCTCTCGTCTTTCTACATCCTGCTAGCTAGCTTTTCCATTTCAAAACTTCTAGAGAGAGAGAGAGAGAGAGAGAGAATCAATTAAGAATTCATCATTAAAAAAAATATTCTAATTGTTTAAATATAGTTAAAATTCTATGAATTATGATTTTTTCAGTGGGCAATAGAGATTATTTATCAAATATTCCAAATTTTTTTCTGCACATAATTTATTCCATAATTACCTGATATTAAAAAAATATATATAAAATCTACAGTATTACTTATCTTTTCTATCATATTCACTATCAATAATACCAAACGAGCCCTACATGTAATACCAACGTACATATGAAAGGGTGTGATCATTTAATGTGGTTGGCATCGGGGTTGGATTAGTCTGTATATCTAGATTTTTAGTTTTTTTTTAATAATTTTATCTTGAAAATTCTCTGGCTCTCTTTTAATACAATATCGCTACAAATGATAATCTTAAAATGTGTTTCAATAGTTTTTCATATATTGAGACAAACGAATATAAAACTTTTGAAAGAATGCCCCTGTCCCAATTCACATTGCCTTTTTTTTCAACTCCTTTGGCAGTAATATTTCATAAATAAAATGTCCCGAGTTGGTTTTTTGTAGTTAACTTAGGTTTTTCTTATAATTCATTCATAACCTAGCGACCCGTTTAATGAGCAAATAGTGAGGTCCAACCCAATTCGTCATTTAGACTTTTCTACATATTAAATATTTTGCAAAATGTAGAGTTTCATATAAGAGTTACGGATATTGTCAGATCATTTATATTTTTCTTTTTAATAGTGCATTTCTTCTCAATGCATGTCCAGTCATAAACGTTGGTTTTTAAACCGAACTATATATATAAATTTTGTATTTTTTGTGTGATTTTTCTTTTCTTGCTTGTTTTGGTTCAATCATAACAGAAATCGTGTGTTTAATTTTGTTTTCGTGGGTTTCAGATGCTTGCGAGCATTGGAGCTGCTAGAGCACGAATATTGCTATCTCAAGAACAAACTCCACGAACTGTTCCAAGTAAAATATCCCAAACCTTTCATTTTCATTCTAAATAAAGTTTATATATATATATATATATATATATATATATATAGTTTATCAATCATCATTCAGAGAGGAATTAATTAAATACTGAAAAACTACCGTTTCATGATACAGATTGAGCAGCAGCGAGAACTGGCAGCTGGAGTCAGGTACCCAATGCAGAACTAAAGACAATTTGCCATGCATGGCTGGTGGTGGTATCTAATTAAGGTTTAGTTTAGGAATTAGGCTTTTTAATAATTGTTAGTCTTTTTTTATTGTATTATTTTTCGAGTGTCGTAGCAATGAATATTCCGAATGCCCTTGACGCTAAATAAATGACCAAAATTATTGTAATTAGAACCGTGCCACTATCACTCCAACCAAGAATGCATGTTTTCCTCCCCATCATTTCTATTTGAATGTTCACTTTCACTAGTAATTTTGACAAGAGCAAGGGAGTGTTTGGCCAAGTTTTTAATTTTATGTTATTAAATTTAGTTATAAGTTAAAAAAAATTTTAAACACCTACAATTTTTGCTACAAGATTTAACTACTTTTTTTCTATTTTAGTTATAAGTTATAATTTTTACCAAATATTTATAATTTTTGCTACAAATTACAATATATAAGTTATTAATTTTAACAATTCCAAACACTCATTGTCCATGATTTACTAACCTGCACCCAGCGCGATCTAACCCCCTTAAATGACATCAAATTGGACCGTCATTTTTCTATGATGTTTTCATAAACCCTAATTGTGTGAAATATGGGAATTTTTTTTTTGTAATTGGAAAAGTATATGTACTTAGAAAAAATACTCAGAATTTTATTCCGAAAGTAATTTATTGGGTGTAAATGCATATTTAAGAGAAGTAGAACACATTCTAAATGAATCTTAATTAACCACCTATTTTAAATTTTGAATAATTTTTTAAATATTTTTCTAAGTGCATTTAAAATTTTATGAAAGATTTTTACTTTTAACTACATAAGTCAAACACACTTCAAAACTTGAGAAAACGAATCTTAATATTACCGAGAAACATCATTAGACACGAAAACCCACAAAAAAAAAAAAAAGTTGAAGTTGTCATTTGTGTTTTTAGATTTTTCTTCGTAATATTGTAAAAAAAAATTCTGGTGTATTGTGATAACCAACGAGGCTAGGCTAAAATAGCCAAAATGCTTGGAAAGTGAAGAAGATTGGGGAAAGGGTTGTCACTCTATTGTCAGGTGTCTTTAAAGTTCAAATGTATATAGAGTTATAAATTCTTCTTTAGAAAATGTTAATCACTACTTATTGGATAGTAAATAATAAGTAAATAATGTACGAATATTTTTATAAAATATATTAATATTTGTAAAACTAACAATTTTCATCTTTAAAATAGAATCGTGCTAACAACTCCTAATAGGCGGTGATGAATAGGCTAATATCAACAACAAAAAATTCTCAATATTAATATATTTTTTAGAGATGGAGTTTATCATTTTTACAGATATCAATACTTTTTGCACAAATATTTATACATTTTACAACCATTAACCAGTTAGCATTTTCCTTACAAATATATTGATACTAAATTTTATCTCTATTAAATTATTATATATTCATCGTCAATTAAACTGTGTAATGCTAGGAGACCAACTTATTTTATCAAATTAGTATCTTAATTAATATAGTACAATTACAAATACCAATACAATGAGTTCCACATAAGTTCAATTTAAATTTAATTAATATTTATAATTATGCCATATTATTTAAGATATTGACTTAGTAAATAAATTGATCATCCTAGTCTCCTAGCTAGATTATTGTTAGCATAATCCTTCTGACTTTAATAATAATGAGTTTAACTTTTGATAGCATTATTGAAAATGAACAGAGGAGGGGGGGGGTTTCATTTTCAACAGGTGGTTTGTTTGTTATGCATGGATCTAAATTTGCAAACTAATGAAGGGTACTTGAAGATGCATCCAATTTTCTGAAATCAAATCTGGAGGTTCAGTTTCCAATAATGTTGATTAGTGCTTTTTTTTTTTACTTTTTTTCTTTGTGGAAACTGTTAACTGTCACTTTCCAATATACCACACTCATTACAAACATAAGTCTCTGGTGATTCAGACTTTCAGCTGCTAATTTAGTACTTTTGGCCATAATTGGGCTAAATTCTTTTAATTTTGTTTGATTTTTTTAAAATTTTTTTTTTATTTTTGTCTAAAGTTTTTGTCTTTCAAACCGTCTCGACAAGATAAATTAAAAAAGTAAAAAAAAAAATTGATTGAAAGATGATGAGTTCACTTACGATGAAAATAAATAACATAAAATTTAACTTATTTTTGTTTTTTTTGATTTTTTTTATATTTGATCTAAGTTTATTATTTTTTCGGCTCATCTCAATGAGAAGAATAAAAAAATGTAATAAATTAATTAAATGATGAAAAAATTTCATTAAAAACAAAAATAATTTAAATAAAATAAACAAATAAACAATTATCCCAATCGGGGTTCTCTCTTTTATGGAGCTGTCACTTTCTAATTGAGCACAAAAAGCATCATCTCATCTCATCAGAAAAATGGAACGTTGATAGCTTTCACTTTTTATTGCAGCCTGAATCACTCATTCAACAAAGCCAACTAATTAAAACATGGGAAATGATGGGTCACAAAGATTCTCATATAAATGCTGTCTGTGCCTATTGTGAGGGTCTAAAATCATTTCAGAAAACCCATTTTCCTCTTAAGCCTATGGTTGATGTGTCGGATGGAATTCGGAAAAATTGTTGGTGGAAAAATGGTTTGTAAATCTCAAGCTTTGGTGCTTGTCCTTGATCAAATCAACGGCGACGATTAAGTTGAGGCTGGCGGGGCTGAGTTAGATCCATCCAACGAGGATTCACTGAGTATAAGCATTCTAAGTACTTCTCTTTTCTCTAAAACTGAAAGAAACGGGCGAAAAGTGAAGTGTTTGCTATAAAATATATATATTTTAATGTAGATTATACCTTTTCACTTACTTTTGTAATTTCTTTTTGAACAACAAAGAAAGGATAATTTATTAAGACTCAATGGGATACATATAAGATACAAGAGCTTATAGAATAGGAATTTGCGGCTAGAGGGATCTAAAGCTTCTTGTTGGTAAGATACCAACTTGAAGCACTACCTCGAATTAGTGTAACACCACTTCCAGGTTGTGGGTGACATCGTCAGGTCTAAGACATCTCCCTCTTGCTTTGTTCTTCACCTATAGCCCCTGAATTTGGTTATATGAACAATGTCTGGCCAATTTGTCTCGAGTATTATCGAAAACTTTTCTATTCCTTGTCAACCACAGTGTGTCCCTGATGTGTTTCTTCCTTCCTAGCCCCCATAATTTGCGTAAGTTGCTGAAGGAACCAGGACATACCCATTGGACACCCCACCACTCCATTATTGAAGACCAGACCTCCCAAGCAACTCTACATGTAACAAACAGGTGATCCACTGATTCCATTTCCTTTTCCTCTTGGCATAGACCACTGCTTAGGCTAGAGCATGGTAGAAGTATCTTCCTCTTACCTAATAGGTCTTTTGTGGGAATTCTTTTGGTGCTTTCAACCAAAAGTCCAAAAAAAATAAATTTTAACGCGCAAGATCCATCAACAAAATTTTTAATGCACGAGATCCAATAACCTACAACACAAATAAATAAATTTATATATAATGCATACAGATAAATTTATCTATTGTCTTATTTTATGCAAGACAGATAAATTTATCTGTGTTCTTTATACAGATAGATTTATCTGTCTTCTTATTTATGCAAGACAAATAAATTTATCTGTGTACTTTATACGTATTTTAAAAAGGTACAGTATTCTTTATACAGGTAAATTTATCTGTATGTTTATTTATGCAAGATTTATTTGTCTTCTTATTTATGTAAAATAGATAAATTTATATGTGTGTTTTATACGTGTTTTAAAAAGGTACAATATTTTTATACAGATAAATTTATCTGTATACTTATTTATGCAAGATTTATCTGTCTTCTTATTTATGCATGACAGATAAATTTATCTATCTGTTTATTTATGTAAGACAGATAAATTTATTTGTGTACTTTATACGTGTTTTGATAAGCCACAGATAAATAAAAACACACAAATAAATTTATCTATTATATGGTCCAACTGAAAAACAAAATCGATGCTACTTTAAGAATCTAAGACTAATTTTTCATAAATTTAATCCATATGCAAATTAAGCAAATTACGATTTAGTCCATTTTGTAATTCAATGCAAATCAAAGTTTTGCATAACTAATTCAACCTTATTACTAATATCTACCCATACACAAACATTCCATTAATCTCAACTCATTGTTCCAGTTATTTAAACAAAGCATATGTTCGTTAGGCTTGGTGTCACGGGCAACCTTTCGACATACCCACAATGCTCTAAATATGTCTTAGTGCACTTAAGTTAAGGCCGAAGGGTGCCCACACGAAGGCCCAAGCAATGCCCAAGAACAAGCCCACAAGGGTGCTCATCAAGCAGTGCCTCGGCAAACGTCACACATCGTGTGGGCTGTGTATGGCCGCGCGACAAGCTTATTTATGTGACACTAGCCACGTTATTTGCTTTTTTTTTGTTTTTTTCTAAAGTTAAGTTTTAAGCAATATTATTTGAAATTTTTAAAAGTAATTAATTTTCACTTTATTTTTAAGAAAAGTTTATACATATCCCAAAAATATGCTAAAATTTAAGCCAAAAATACGCCAAAAATAAGTTACGTTACCCAAACGAATCAAATAAGTCAAATTTTAAGCCAATAAGCCAAATAAATCAAAAATCACTCAAACGAAGTGACTTATTTAAGCAAATAAGCTAAAATAAATCAAATATACCAAAACGAAATGACTTATTTGTGTCACCAAAACGAAAAAATTTATTTATATTTTAGCTTATTTACTTATAAACAAATAAACTGATCATCCAAACAGAGTCAATATTCTTAATAAAAAGTCAATTTTACTCCTAAAGAAATTGTGTTATTTTAATTACCCAAAAAATTTGTGTTATTATATTAATTACTACAACTTAAAAACAAAAAAAATAAAAACATATTAAATATTTTGATAAAAAGAAGAAAACGAAAACTATCCCAAACAAGTTATTGCAAATTGCTTTTTCTTTTTCTTTTTCAAAACGAAAAGTAGAAATCTCTAAAATGTCAATTCTTGTAAACTTCCGAACAGGTTATGGAGGATGTTTCTAAATACATACCACTCTCTTTTATCTATACTATTATAAAAGAAACAGTTTTGAAACTGATCGGACTTTTTTATTTTGAAACTGTTCTTATTATTCTTTTAAATTTTAAATTTTAAAAAAATAGTTATATAACTACTATTTTTTCTCTTTTATTTTTTTAATAAATAGATAGTATGGTAAATCTTATTATATCTATCACGATAATTTTTTAATTTTTTAATTTTTTTTATGTATAAATCAAATTACACACGCATCGCGTGTGCTCCCGCCGCTAGTATATATATAAATGATCATTACAATTACAGAAAAAAAAACTACCGAATAAAATAACCGAAAGCATCCCAATTGATGTGAAAATTTATAAAATAAAGTGGGTTAAAATATGAACTATAATGTGCTCTAATGAATTATTTGTTTTTTTAACATGTTTTTATAAATTAAATCGTTTATTTTATATTATTTACTAATTTTATTATTTAAAAAAAATTAAATTAATTTAATATTTATAACTATGTGATCTGATTATATTTATTTATCATTGCTTTTTATAGGAATATATTTACTATTCATTTACTTTTTAACAAACGTGAACTATTTATAGAACTACATATATTTAATTAATATAAATTTCCTACATTAATGATCTACTTAATAAATAGTATAAAATAAATAATTTTGATCATAAAATATATATAAATAAATAAAACTATTGAAATGTATAATGCGCGTCAATAAGATATATATTACTATTCTAATTATTTTAGTTATAAAAATGTGATTATTTTTAAATTTTTATATTTTAAATTATACATTCAAAAATGTAATAACTCTTTATATATTTGTATGATTATTTTTTTAAAAAAAATGAATATTATATATGAAAATGCCATTACTTTTTATTTTTAATTTATAAATTATAAAACGTTATAATGTTTAATATGCATATTTAATTTTTTTTTCCAAAAAATTATATATTTAGAATTCTCTAATGAATATTTATCAAATAAGATGCATACTGGATATAAAATTTTTAAAAATAAATTGATAAGATGTTATTTTGTTCAATTAGTAAAATTATACTGTTTGTTTTAAAATTTTAAAAATCAAACTAGAATTATGAAAATAAAATTCTACTTTTTAATTGAAGTCTAGAATAATTTAAATCAAATGATAAAATTTGAAAGAATGAAAAACTTTTTATATAGTAATATATGATAAAATTTTCATTCATTTTGAAATATGAGCGAAAAGTTCTCATAGCATGTATGTATATGAGAATATTCGCATATAGTGGTATATAATAAACTTCTCATACATTTTAATATTTGAGTAACAAATTTCTCATAATATGTATGTAAATGAGAATATTCTAATATAATGATATATGATAACTTTTTCATATATTTTGAAATTTGAGTATGAGAAGTTCTCATAGCATATATGTATATGAGAATATTCTCATATATATTTTGATATCTGAGTATGAAAAGTTTCTCATAGCACGCATGTATATGAGAAATTTTTCATATATTTTGAAATAGAGTATGAAAAGTTGAGATTTTGTTATAGTACATATATATTTGAGGATATTATCGTATAGTGATATTAACTTAAGTGAAAGTTTACTTATTTAACGAAATGTCGTACATCGCTAATCTAGCTCTATTCATACGAATGAGAAAGTACTGAGAAAATTTTTACTGGTCATAATGTGCGAATAATTACAAAAATAATATAAATACGAACATTCTTACCGGTTAAAAATACTGAGAACATTCTTATTAGTAAAAAATACTAAGATCATTCTCACTGATCAAAATCACTGATAACATTATCAATGGTAAAAAACACTGAAACATTCTAACTTATCAAAATGTATAAATAATAGCAAAAACAAAATAAATATAAATATTCTCACTGGTCAAAAATACTAAGAATATTATTACTAGTCAAAAATACTGAGAACATTCTTGTTGATCAAAAATACTGAAAACATTTCTCTTTAAACTTCTCTTCAAAAATACTGAGAACATATTACTATCGCAGTTCACATATCACCAATAAAGATAAATATAAGAATGAAGTTGCAGAAAAAAACTTCTCATACATATTTTTATTAATTTTGTTATTCTTAATTTTAAATAAAACGAATAACTTATAAATGAAAATTTAATAAGAAACACACCTACGTGGAGTAACCACTAGGTGTTAATGACTTAAAAAAGGCAAAAAAAGTAAAACATAACTTGTAACAATCCAGAGAGCCATCCATCTTAACTCTGTAGCATTACTCGAACCCTCATCGGAAGTCCATAAAGCCAAATGAATCCAGCGACGTCAGCCTGATCGTAGATCTGCCCACTTTCAAATGACAAGATATCTTTGCTTGAATAGACTATATGGGCTTACACAACCGGTTACAGTAGCACAACTTTTATACAATTTGAGAGTCATAGATTCGGTGGTAGTTTCCGTGATCTTCTTCATGAAAGCGTCCATCGACTCACGAAGAGGGTCAATACACTCGAGCAAATGGCAACGTCGGTGAAGAAGGTGTTGAGGATGAAATCGTAGAAGAGAGAAGAGGTGGGTGAAAGAGCAGAGTTTTTAGCGAGGTGGAACAAGAGAAACCACACTCGAGCGAAGAGTGAGAAAGAGGTTTTGATCAATTATTTGGGTTTTTTTTTTTTTGGGATCTGTAACATTACTCTAAATGTAATTGTTGGTGTCACTTTTGTTCCCTTTCTGATTTTTAAATTAATTTTCTTTTAAAATTATTTTTTGTTTTTAGTGTATTGTGTTAGATTAGGTTAGAACCTAAAATTACTTAAGAATTTACGGTTCTTAAGAAACTAAAAAAATACTAGAGAAATAAATAAAAAGTATGAGAAACTGAAAAAATACTAGAGAAATATTAGGATTTACAGTTCTTAAGGATTTCTCATAACGCGTATGTATATGAAAATATTTTCATATAGTGATATATGATAAACTTTTCATATATTTTGATATATGAGTATGAAAAGTTTCTCGTAACACGTATGTATACTAGCGTATAACTCGTGCCTAAATGTACTTCCTAAATTTATTAATGCATCTTATGTATATCGATGACACTCAACAAAACTAACCTAACTCCCAATGCCAAACTTCATAAATATTGACCACACCCATCAATGACACTGCAAAAAGAATAGTCATTAAGAAAATTGTGGATATTAAAAGAAATTCTCAAACACCATCTTTAAGTTATAGGATCAGAAACGTTATAGAAGCACACCAGAAAAAATGAGAATTATAATTTACAAATTTCTCGAAAAAAAATTAAAATGAAGAGAACTAAAATTCATGAACAACCCAAATTAATATCTGGTCAACTCCTATCATTTATAGTGGATTGAGCCAATGAGAAAACAAATGGAAGTAAACCAATTTAGGAAGGGCCAATCCTTCCATCACTCGTTTCATGGCCATCAATTTTAAGAACTGGATTTTAAGCATAACAAACTCCCTGCAAAGATGGAAATCACTATTACCACAGAAAGCCCAAAAAATGCATCCATTTTAGAGTAGTTGTGGATAAATATAGAATGATATCAATCAAACAAAGTGACAGAGTGCCACGTTTGGAAAAAGAAGTAATATAAAAATCCACATTAAAAAGAATACATTAAAAACAGTGTAACCCTGTAATTCCATTGAAAGAATTTACGAACATGTAGTTGTGGATTTAGCATATATACGTGCACACTTGTTCTAACAAATAAAAACAGTGTAAACATTATTCTTTTGAATTAACATTCACATGGGATCTATTTAGTTTCATAAAGTAAATTTAAGGGTAATAGAGAGCAAAAAGAGACATCACAGTGGTTTATTTTTTTACTCCAAATTCTTAGGATATTCATGCACTCAAACAAATTGCTAATGCCTAAAGGCACTTCACACAAACCAAAAACCTACATTCTCTTTCTCATTTGATTGCACAAAAGGCCATTATGCAAATGCATATAGGCATATAGCTCAATTAAGTAACATCTTGTATTTACACTTTCTAAATTTATGAAAATTGCCATTAACACTCTATATCAATTAAAAAATAACACTGTCAATTCTTTTTCCTCTTTTTTTTTCTTATATCAATTTATGTCCCTCTTCTTAGATTCTGCGTCGTAGCAAAAGGAGAGAGTAGAGGAGACCATTGGGCCCTTTTACTCATTATTTCATTCAATTTTTAGTGATAATGACTAAAAACTATTGGACCCTTTTACAGTATTTTTTCAAGAAATGAAATTTTAGACAGAAAGAGACAGATCTAGAATCCAAGATGAAAAAACTCAAAATAAACTGTTAGAGCCAATTATTAGAGTCAAATTCAAAACCCTTTTGTAAATGGTATGCAGTATGCACACAAACTCTCATCTAAAAAATGCAACCAGAAAAGACAACAAAAACATGAATACGTAAATTGAAACCCAAAACCATTTTATATATCTTTTGAAGATTTATCACAATCGTAATGATTGAGAAATAAATTAAAATCAAGCACGCACCATTCATGTTCAATGCGTAAATTATGCGAGTGTTGTTTCCTGACATCGTCAACTAATCTTTAACCCTCTAAAGAATAGTATTTCATGATTCATTCCTTTGTATCATGGAATAAATATCATTCACATTTGAGAGATTCTACAACGATATGAAATTACATGGTCAATGATATGATCAAAAGAGTGAATAACCTACGAACCAAACAATAGAACACTAACTATAGAACCCAAATAAACTTAGGCCATGAGTAGAAATACAAAAATTAAAAAATAATAATAAACATAAGCGTAAAAAAAGTGTAGAACCGAGACAAATTAAAGCAGAAGAACGTCACAAAAATCAATAATATTCCTTTCCTGCAAGTGAAAAGAACAGTAACTTCAACCATCTTTTCAGTACCGCACAAAGCTAGAACTATGTGTTGATGCATTTTTAACTAATTCTTTTCTTTCTATGGTTAAAGGAAATAACTTCCACTTGTTAACAAAATCCAAATATTATTGAAGCGATTTATGAACATCAACAAAATCCAAATAGTATTGAAGCGATTCATGAACATTTCTTGTATAAATCGGCACTTCTTGCAAAAACAAATATGGCTGAAGCATGAATCCAAACAAAACTCAAAATAGTTAAAAAAGATGGATGAGATTGTTGGTGGTAAACTACCAAGATCATTGATTTATAAATGATTTTTCGAATAAAAAAAACTGGATGGACAATCGTCAAAACAAGCTCCAAATAAATTTTTTTTGATGTCGAACGATCAAAAATAAAACTCGTGTCACCACAGTTAAATTAGATGAATACCTTTTGATCGTTTCTTCAACTACGAACTTTAATTTTTCGAGTTGAAGTTCCAAGCAGACCTTCTACTATATTTTCAATGTGATTCCCGAACGTAGTGTAGATTATGATCTTCGAGAACTTGTACCGACAAAACATGATCAATCTTAGTCTTTGAAAGACAATTTTTAAAAATGGTTTAGCCTACATGTGGAGGGGGACCCCCCACGTACTAACGAATCCCTTAAGGGAGATTCTGCCCCCATAAAGCCAAAAGTATCCATTTACAGGAAAATCAAGATTAGTTGTTCATTAAATGATCTACTCGTATGTCTTCAAAAACCTGCACTTTTAATTATTTATTT
>JAULJZ010042163.1:0-14468 GCA_032270985.1 Heliamphora pulchella
GAGGTTGGCCTCGGTTGACATCTGTTAGGCGTTAGTACGAGCAGCGTTTGTTCAGGTGCAGATGAAGCCTTGTTTGTGGCTTGATTATAGTAGCTGGCTCCCCTTAAGAGTAGGCTAGTGGATGTTGGAGTTCTGTTATGGTTAACCTTGTGAGTCGAGGTGCTGGGGTGTCGGAGACCCTGGGAAATCAGTCAATGTGATTGGATTAGGGATAGTAACAACCCTTCAGAGTCTTAGTATACGTGGTTCTGGCCGTGTGATGAATTAGATACGTCATGAGCCATGCTATGTCTTGAGCCGTGTATTCAGGACGGGGTATAGACGAAAACATAGTGGATGGGAGCGTAGAGATTCTTGGCTGAGCATATGTTAAAATAGCAAAACGTGTGGTTCTGGAGATATTTCCTGGTAGTAAGGATATCGATGGTGGTCAGTAGGATGTTGTTGGCAGTCAGAGTAGTCTGATGAATTTAGACGTTGTATACCTTTTGAGGTTTGAAAATTGAGTTCTGAGTGAGTGAGCTCATGGATATGGGAACGAGTATGAATGGCAGTTATGCTGGGAAGAGCACGGGTTATGGCTGTATGGGAATGTAAGGGCTCCTGCGATGAGTATCAATTTTGTGAGGTTCCTACGGGAAGGCAGGTCAGTGGTTTGGTCGATATTCTAGTGATTAGGAGATCGCGTTTGGGAAACGTGCGAGGTTCATGTGGATGGCTTAGTGCTGAGATGACGTATCCCGGGTATGATATGTCTAGAGGTTATTTTCCACCTTAGGTTCAGAGATGGGTATGTTGTTCGCCCATTGGAACGAAGTGTGGAGTGATGAGGTTTATCAATGGACCGTGTGGTTTGGCTGGCCTAGGGTGATAGGTGAGAAATCATAAGGTACGATGCCTGTGATCGATGTGTGCTTGGAGAGCGAAAGTTCGGAAGGTGTCTGCATGGTTGTGGGAGTTATTAGTAACTCTAAATGAATGGTCTTAGAATTGGGTTTCCTTTGTTTGATGCTGTGCCGTGGACAGTGAGCTCGAGACCGTGACGTGATTGTGGTTGCCTAGCAGAAGTTAAGTAGGTGAGTAAGTGCAACCGTAGGAAGTGAGGTTTTAGGCGCAATAGTATGTGTTGTACCAGGTATGCGGATGGATGGTGTTCACGTGTGTGAATGAGGTCTGAGCGTTGAGAGCTTGGTTTAGCGGATGATCTGAGTATCGTGATCGTGGTTGACAGCAGCTGTGTGACTGTAGTCGATGTAGCCTCGAGGTAGGACTTATAGAGTTCTTAGAGGCTAAGTGTTGAGGAGTACTCCCAGTACGCTGAGGTTGAGTCATGATTTCTTGTTAAGCCTTTGTCTTTCCTTTGGATAGAAGAAGAGAGAGTTTTCTTGTAGACGATTATCTGGTGTGAGTTGTTTCATCTCGGTTGGCTAGAGATGCCAGGTTCTTGATTGGTTCAGGTTTTGGTTGTGTTATGAGATTATGGAATCTCAGTGGATCTATACCTGTGTATGACCCTTGGAGTTATGACTCTGGGACTTGTGTCGCTGTGAATAGGTGATTAGAAGATGGATTCTTCGTGGCTTCGACGCATGGTGCGAGACGCACTACATCTGAATGTTTGTGTGTGTGACTTGGGATCCGATTGCTCCCGCAGTTGGGAACTATAAAGAATTGCATGATGGGATTGGTATTCTCTCACGGTGGGAGACCATAAAAGAGTACATATGAGCATGGTAAATATGATAGGTCATGGTAACCTCGTCCGTGTGGTTTATTTGTGTGATGTGAAGTTGTGTCCCCTATGTTGTTGTTCTCGATAGACAAGAGAGTTGGTGTTGAGGCGTAGAGTTCTTTTGCAGGAATCAGTTGAGGATCGTTGACCGTTGTATGTGTATGGTGGGTTTTTGGTAGATTTTGTGAGTCTGGCTTGGGTCTTGTTTGGGACTTGGAACTGCTCAGAGTTCTTGGAGTCGAGATGTAGTTGTCGACTGTGGTAAGTGTTGTGCTTCGGCATAACTATTGTTTGTATGGATGGTAGTTCCGAGAGTATGATGTTGGAGAACCCTTGGTTGGCGTGGCCTGTCCGGACCGACGCAATTGTTTGGTTGGGAACGGAAGGGCCGTGATGAGGTTTGGATGTGAAGAAATTGCTAAGTGTAAGATGCAAGTCTTGGTTGGTATCTTGGGCCCTAATAGTTTGCTATGGTGGACCTAAAGGTTTGCTGTATGTGTTAGGCGTATGTGGTTTGATGTTGGATGACAGTATTTTATTGCTTTGTCTGATGCCGGCGACCGTGTTCGACATGAGATTGGTCTGCAGTTTTGGTATCAGTGATCTAATGGTAAGAAATTGAGATGTGCAGTGACGTGCTGTTTCACGGACGAACAATGTGGTTGGGTTTGTCTAGGTTTTGAGTACCTAGGAAATCTCCTATCTGCGTGACATGTTTGGCCAAGTAACTCGTTGGGGTCAGGTGACTTCGTGGCTGTGATGCCGGATTGATTTTCGATTGTGTGAAACCTAGTCTGGGATATTTGTGTGCCACCTGATGTTTCTCTTGGGTGAGAATTGTGGTTCATGATGGAAGTTTGAGTAGAGGAGGAGGGTTTGAGAGTTTGCTGAGACCTGTTCTTTGGTGTTCCAGGTGAGTTAAGTGAACTTCTCTCTGGTGAGCTTCTCTCTGGAATTGAGTGTTGTGTTGTTGCTCGTCGATCGGTGTCATGACAACTTCAGTAAAGGAGATATTGGCACTGGTAGGGTGATGATGTGGTATCAAAGTCGGTGGTCATCTGGTGATCGTCAGGACTTGAGTAAAGTTTGTGTGCAGTGTGTGTGACTTCGTGTGACCGATGTCAGGGCTTGACGTCGTGTGTTTGTACTTGTGGAGATAGTCCTTGGGGAGCATGGTGAGATGTGATTGAGCCAATATATGGCAATGAAGACGAAAGTGAAAGTCTTTGTGTTTGAGCATAGTGCATGTTTGAGATCAGGTACCGTGGTGCATTGGTCTCCTGCTTTGCGTTTGTCGCTGGAGTAGTTGTGTTGGCGAGAGTTCTGTGTTGGGGTTTGGTAGTGTGAGTTGGATCTTGATCCGATATGTTCTGGATGTTTCCTGGATGACAGTGATGTCAGTGGAGCTTGTTGCGTGAACAATATGTACGGAGATGGGTTCCTTAAGGATGTGTATTCTTGGTATCAGTTATGTGACGATGATTTTTGGGGTTTCAGTTGCGGAGGCATGTTTGCTGTCGTACAGTGTTGCTGGGATTACATCTGAGATTGTTGATGGTTACGGGCTGGTGTTTAGCATGAGTTTTAGTGTTGAATTTCAGGGACGGAATTACTTTAAGATGGGGAGAGTTGTGAGACCCCGACCCGATTTATTTTGAAATGATTAAGTGTTCGAGATACCTCGTAACCTTCGGAAGGTGTTAGGTACATCTTTGGCATGTGTTCAGGTTCCGTTGAGGCTTGTTTGATTTGGCTTAAGGTTGAAAAATCAGTTCTTACGCAGAAAAACACACTGCCCTAAGGTTCGGTCGACTAGAGGGGTTGGCCTAGTCGACTGAACCAAGTTTTTCTAGTTCGGTCGACTGAACTAGGGTGTTCAGTCTACTGAACCAAGGCGGTGGGTGTTTTTCGTGTTTCTAGTAGGCCATTCCATCGACTGGAGTGGAGGGTCCAACCGACTAAACTGAGGATTTTGGTGTTTTTCTATAAATATCAGAGGCTGAGATATTTTGAGGAAGCTTTCTTCCAGGCTAAGTTTCGGTTCTCTCTGCCTTCTCTCTAGGTTTTTGAGGGCCCGGAGCTCGATTTTCAGCAATACGACTGTGGATCCTCGATGTTGGTGCCGGGAGCTTCGTATATATCCAGACATAATTTAGTTTCGTAGAGGTTCGATTTTTGAGACTTCGAGTTTTGACTCGCCGAGGTAGGATTCTAGACCTACTGCTGTTATGAGGGTGTTATATGTAATTATGTGTTTTTACCGGGTAGAAAATGCATCAAATGTCATATTTTCTGTTTAAGCCTTGTTTTCTAATAAAAAGCATGTTGTTAGCTTTTCTTGGTTTATAGTACTGTATGACACGTGGTAGTATGATTTTCAAAGGGTTTTCTTAAAAACGGTGGATTTTGTTGAAAAATGGTGGTTTCGTGAAAAATCTCAACACTTGGTGTTTTGGAGGTTTGGAGCTCGCCTTCGGGAATCGACTCTCAGGTTTTGAAACGTTTTGTGAAAAATGGGAAAAAATATTTTGAAAATGTTTTGTTGATATCCATGTCGATGGATGGATTTATATACATGTATAATGTATTATTTTGAAGAAATATTTTCGTAGTTGAGCTACGGTACTATTTTTAGAAGATTATCTAGATGTACTGAGATGACGGGTATTTGGCACGAGTTGCCCTCGGTGAAAGTCTAAAAACGTGCACAGTGTAGGTACCTTTGTTATCCTTCAGGGTAGTTCCCGTAAAGAAAGTCGATTTGGGTGCTCTTTTCCCTCGGGTTGTCGGGCCCGTAAAGTTAGCTTTTACGTCGTCGTGCTCCGTATAGAACTTGTCATTACCTTGTAGGCCTTAAGTGGTTCAGGACTAGGGTAATGGACAGGAGTCTATAGTTGCTACCTTTGTCTGTGTGACAGAGTCGGTATATAGGATCTCTTTCTTCTTTTCCACGATGGTACATTTCGTAAGGAAACGATGTTTTGATTACTGTTTTCCTTCAACTATAAAATGTTGTTTTGCATTGTTTAAATGCTTGGTTGTGAAGGAAAAACTGTTTTGAGAGTCAGATGGGAAAGTTGGGATTTTATGATGTAAAACCTTTTGGCTTTGCGGTTGAGTTAGCTCCCACTTTATGATATGCATGCTTTTGAGGACAAAAATGTGAGATTTTATGAAATAAAACCATTTTGAGGCTCTTGTTAGCCTGATGGAAAACTTGTGGTTTTGGGTTGGGAAAACCTTTTTGGCTCCTCTGGTTGAGCCCGTATGCTTGTGATTGCATATTTTTTGTTTTACAGCTTTATTGTCTTTTCCTATTGGATTTCAGCTCACAGTGTGACATTTTACTATAAAACCTTTTTCAGGTAAGCATGGTCCTGTAGGTTGACCCGGTGGTGCCTGGAGGTGGCTGATGACAAGACGTATGTTTTGTCTTGATAGGTAGCTTATACCTGTTATATATGTTTCATGTTTATTTGTAACATGGTTTAAATCATATACTATGATTATGGATGTATGCATGTTTTAATGCTTTCGATAGAACCTTAGAACGGTTGCTGTTTTCGTAGTTTCATACTACGTTTTTCGTTGTTGGGATCAACGGTTTACAAACGGGATTTTCAAATGATTTATGCTTCATTTAAACTCTTGTGCTTCGAGGAAGATTTTTGGAACGGTTTAAGCTTTTAAAATAAAAAGAATTTCTTATCCAAAACTTGTACTTTGTTTTTAAAGGCTTAACTGTGAGGCTGTAACTGTAGTCTTTTGGCTACTCTTTTAAATCAATAAACCCTCGGTAATATGTTTTTACAACGGTTTTGGCCTTATTTGGTCTTCTGGTCTTAAATCCCTTTTGTTTGGGTGGTTTGGAGATTGTTCTGTGGCTTTTCGCGTGACCCAGAGTTTGGGGCGTGACATAAGTTAAGCGAAAGAATTTAAGAAATTTTAAGAAGTTGATTAAATTAAATTATCAGTAATTAAATTTAATTAGTGGGTATCAAAAATTTTAACGTGGAAAGATGAGTTAAGCATTTAATAACAGAGGGTCAAATACAATTAGTCTTGAGATTATGGCCAGAAGAGCAGTTACAGTTCTTTAGTGGTATGAACTGTAATTTAGTATTTTATAAAAATTACAGAAATCGCTGCACGGTTTTCATAATTATAGAAATCGCTAAGAGATTTGCATATTTGTAGAAACTGTTAAAAAGGTATCTGAGTTACACTAGGAGTCTATGTCATAATTACTTCACATGTCCCTGTTGTAGGTTATAAATATGTGGGTAGGCCGAACTAATTTCTGTTATTGTCTTTCAAGATTAAGATTGATCAAGTTCTGCCGGTACCAGTTCTTGAACGATCGTAGCCCACATTACGTTCGAAAATCGCATCGGGAATACAGTAGAAGGTCTGTTCGGAGTTTCAACTTAGAGAATCAAAGTTCGTAGTTGAAGAAACAATCGAAAGATATTCATTTAAATTAACTGTGGTGGCATGGTTTTTCTTTTAATCGTTCGACATTAAAAAAAAAATTATCTGAAGCCTGTTTCGGCGATTGTTCGTCCAAATTTTTTTAATCGAAAAATCGTATTCAAATCAATGATCTTCACAGTTTGCCTCCAACAATTGGTATCAAAGTCATTTTGATTATGTTTACGGTTAATCGAGGGGCCGGATAGATTTAGAACTGTGTTAACTTTGTTTTGTATGCGTTCTAATTCTAGTTTTATGATCATCTTTATATTCATGTTTGATTGACTGTGTGGATGATGATTATAATTTAATTTTTAATCACGTGAGTTGATCATGATAATTTTAAACTTTTTAGATTGATTGTGAGCTTTTGGAACATAGGTTTTCTTTTTATGTAAATGCATTTATTTTTTTTAAAGTATTATTTAGAATATTTAAGAATAGATTTGAATGTCCAAGAATACGAAGAACAGGTAGCGACATACTGGTGGTTCCAGTGGTGGTTTCGGGAGGTTTCAGGCCACGAATCGCGGTAATTTTTTTACGATTTTGCAACAAATTTTTTTGGTAAGTTTTTATAGATTTTATGCATTAAAAATAGCAGCAAAATAGGTCCCAAAATAGTCAAAAAAAAAATCAGCAAAAAAAACCACCATCAGCTGCTTCGGGGTCGATTTTGGTGGTTTTGTGACAATTTTGGGAGTGGTTTTTGAGCAATTTTCTAGGCATAATGCAGCAGTAAAACAGGTTGAAAAAACAGTCCAAAATAGTGGGAAAAAGTGCAGCAAAAGCAGTACAAAAACAGCGGCAATAGGCGATGGCGACAGCGATTGTCAAGGGCTATTTCGGGGGCCGTTTTCGAGCTTTTTCGGGACTATTTTCTAGATGTTCTTCAAGAAAATATGTGGCTTTATATTAGTGTTAAAAACAGTAGGAAACAGGAGCTTGAACAATCACAAAGCAGCAACAAAAGCAACAACGGTGGCTGGTGCAGCAATGGTGCGACGGCATAGCCCCTTCGGGGCTCATCGAAAGCTATTTCGAGGCATTTTTCGTTCTAATTTTTTTTAACATGAAGATAGTATTTTTCGTAAGCTATTTTTAAGAAAAAAAATTAGGACGAAAACAGAGTTCAGGAGTGGCGGCAAAAGCTTCCAGAAGCGGCGACAGTGGTGCGGCGCCGACGACGCCGGTGTTGCCGGCAGTAGTGGCTTGGTTTGAGTTCTCTGGGGACTGTTTTATGATGAGATAGGACTCGAGAAGTATTGTATATCTATAACACTGCGAATGGATGAATCCTTGTTCGATTCTGACAAGGATAAACAGCTTTCTGTAGCGATTGAAAGGCTGAAAATTTATCTAGATAAAGGAACTTGAAACTCGATAAAGTTTTACCTCGATCATAAAACCAGGTAATATTTATCTTGTTTATTTATTTATATAAACTGCGTGGATAATAAATATTGATTTTATATTTTCTGTTTAATTTATTTAATTCAAAAAAAATTAATTTTAATTAATATTTTGTAAAGAAAAATAAAATTAAGTTTTTTTTAATTAAAAGTTTTTTAATTAAATAAAAAAAATTTAGATATTTTATTTTTTACAAAATAACACATTTAAAATGATTTTTTAATAAATCGAATATCTTGAAAAAAGCGTAAAAATTAATTTTGAATTTTTAGAATAATTGAATGGAAAAGGTTTAATTTTAATAAATTGTTATTTTTTGAAAAAATATGTAATAACCCGTACTTGAATACCTTTATTTAATACCTTAGCTGTAAAACAAAGCAAAATTATGCATTCAATTTTTTTACATATTAAAACACGAAAAAGATAGTTTAAAAAAATTAAAATCTTTCGGATCGTGCGATTTTTCTAAATTACTAAATTTATTTTAATTAAATAGTTTTTATAACTCTTACAATATTTTAAAAAACTAAGTGAAAGATAAAATTTAATCACAAATAAATTTTGCGGTCTTCATCACTAGTTTATAGGTGATGTAATTAGAATGTTAGCAGTAAGGCTTTTATCCCCATCGGACAGAATCAATTGTAGTATCGTCAGTACGAACCTCCTTCAAAGATAATTCTAAATAATTGTTAATGTGGATCATTTCTCCATCTAAAGGGTTCATTGCGAAGCGATTGATTCGAGATTAGGTGGTGGTTAACACTTAACTGTAAATAATAGTATTCTCTCGATCTGAGTCATTGCTATTATTTATTGGATCAAAATTATATCAGCTATTTTATTTTACTTAGTATGATATGTTGCATAAATGGTAAAATTAATTGGAATTAATCTGTCTGGATAAACGATGGATAGTAGACGTTTTCCTATTGAGACATGCTATTCACAAGGTAGCAGGCTACTGACAATTTTTTTTTTTAAATGGCAGAGGGAACCAATTTAAAATAAAATTTAAAATTTTTTCTCGTCATAATTAATGGTTTTTAAATATGTAATTCTATGATTTTAAAATAACTTTCAATCCACTCGCGACAATATTCAAAGAAAATAAACTAACGGAACCAAATTATGTTGACTAGAAAAGAAATTTATATATTGTCAACTACAAATTTATATTATCTGAGATTTGTCTACCAAGACCTAATGAGAAGGTGACCAGACAGGAAATTTGGGCTTATCAGAAGTGGTAGAAAGCTAATCAGATGGCCCACTGTTATATTTTGGCTTCTATGTCAAATGTATTGCAACATCAGTATCAGTTTATGCCTAGTGCCTATGACATGATTATAAACCTCAAAGAAATATTTAGGGATCAAAATCATGCAGTTAGACAGGTGGCCATAAAATCTCTGATGAAGACAAGCATGGTTAAAGGCACCCTAGTTAGGGATCATATTTTGAAGATAATCAGTCATCTAAATGAACTGGAGATCCTATGAACTGAGATTGACGAGAAAACCCAGGTCGATATCATACTCCAGTCACTGCTTGATAGCTTTAAGTAGTTCTGCTTAAATTATTCCATGAATAAGCTCAGCTTTTCATTAGAAAAACTTCTTAAAGAACTTCATGCAACCGATGGTGTTCTTAGGAAGTCAGGTACTGTGCATATGATTGAAAAATGTTCTTCCTCTGAGTTGAAAGGCAAGAAGAAGAAAAAGATTTAGAAACAGGGAGGCATAGGTTCAAAAGTAGCTAAGGGGCCAAAAGCTAGTGTGAAGAAGCCGAGAGGCAAATGCTATCACTGTAACCAGTTGAGCATTGGAAAAAGCAATGTCCAGTTTTTCTCAGTAAGCAGAACAAGTAAGATAATTTCTGTTCACTAGAGGTTGAAACATATTTAGCGATGTTATCTACCGGTACCTAGTGTGTTGATACGGAAACCACTAATTATATCTGTAATTCTTTACATGAGTTCTAGAAAACTAGGCAGTTTAGTGAGGAAAAAATTTACCTACATATAGGCAATAATACCAGGGTGGCAGCAGTTGCAATAAGAGATGTCATTCTCAATTTTAGTAGAGATCGAATTTTAATTTTAAAAGATTGTCTTTATGTACCTTCTATTAGAAGGAATTTAATTTCGATTTCTAATTTAATAAAGAACAAATATTCTGTTCATTTTAATGATTCTATGGTTATTAAGAAAAATAATCATTTTATTTATTTTGGTACATTGGTGGATGATCTGTATATTATATCTCTTATCCCTCCTACACTGCAAATAACTGAATTGAATAACACATCTAATTTATCATATAAGAGAAATCATCCTTCTTTAATGAATCAAACATTTTTCTGGTACTTACGCTTGGATCATATTAATCTAAAAATGATAAACAGACTAGTAGAAGATGGACCTTTGAATTTATTAGAAGTGGAGGCACTTCTAGTCTGTGAGTTCTGCTTAGAGGATAAGATGACCAAGAGACTCTTTTTCGGCCAAAGACTATAGAGCTAAAGAACCGTTAGAACTGGTTCACTTTGATGTGTGTGGTCCTATGACTATCCAGATTAGAGGTGGCTTTGAGTACTTCGTCAGTTTCATTGACGACTACTCAAGGTATGAATACATTTACTTGATACACCGTAAGTCTGAATGCTTTGAGAAATTCAAAGAATTCAAGGGAGATGTAGAAAAACGTCTGAGTAAAAGTATCAAATCACTATGATCCGACTGTGATGGCGAGTACTTTTTTTTTATTTTTCTCAAAAACTAAGTGGCGACTCTATTTTCAACAAAAAGGGGTTTTCAATGTTTAATTTTCAAGGTGGTAAAATATTTTACAAATATTTCTTGAAATATCTTATTTTTGAACTCAAAACTCCAAGATTTTGGTGCTGTAATATTTTCTAGCGACTCCGCTAGGGACTGGTTTACAAAATCAATTAAGAGGGCTAGATTTGAAAACATCATTGGTTCTTAATAAGATTTTCTCATTTTCATTCTCGCATACATGTGCATTGCTCTTCACCCTCCTGCCTGGTCGACTCGATACCCTGATCGTTTATCCGTTTCGGGGACTGTTAGGAAGGCAGGCAAGCCTTACTGACTGCATGCTTTCATAGGTGCAGTAAAAGAGTTCATGCATACCGCTTGACCATGTCCGGCACCACACCAGACATGGAAGGTATGTACTCAGCTCTATTTAGAAAGTACCTTGATTATTGACCAAAATTGACTATTTTTGCATATAGTAGCTTCGAACCCACCATTAGGTGCTGCTAACCCAGTAGGATTATGTATTTTGTTAATTATATATTTTGTTTGCGTTTATTAGGATTGTTTATTCGGCTTAGGCTAGTTCTTTTTTCGGGTTTGACCTTGGTTTTCTGTAATCCCTTGTTGTTTAGGTTAGTTTTTCCTTCGGGTTCTTACTCGGGTTTTGTTCTTTGCCTTGTTTGGCTTTCATGCCATTAGTTTCCTTCTTGGTGAACCCGTGTTCTGGTTCAAAGCCTTTAGGGTAGCTTTTCTCCTTTTTCTGGGTTCTTCTAGGGTTGTTAGTTTTATACCCCCATTTTTGTTTAGACTCGCTTTCTTCGAACCCTTGTTAGACCTGTGTGAGCTAGTTCTTAGAATCTTAGATCAAATCGGTCTCTTTAACTTAGTTTTGTTTTTCTATCGGAGTGCTGCCCATTTTTCCTTAGAATCTTAGATCAAACCGGTCACTCCGGGCTAGTTCTATTTTCTTACCGGAGTGCTGCCCGTTTCTTCATTTAGTTTCTTCGAATAAACCTTCCCTCTAGAATTTGGTTGATCTCCTTCTTAGCAATCATCCTGGTTTTCGAGTGTCCAGTTGTTATGCTGCCAATATGAGCCCAACAGGGGCATTGTTTCAGTTTTAGTGATTATCTACTAGTGTTTTACTATTTTGGGTATATGAGATGTTTGCTACCTGTCGTTAGAATTCTTTTCAGAGAAGTGTTTTATACTAGTTATTTTGCCTTTGGGATCCAGGTTTTCTTCGAGTTTAGACCATTGAGCCGAAAAGATTACAGTCAACACGTGTCTGGGCTAGATCAGTAACAGGCATACTCTATAGGGTATCTGAACAATCAGCTGAACTGTCTGAGATGGAAGAGAATGAAGTGAATCTGACAACCCTGATGAGGGCGATCACTGACATACAGAGAGTCGCAGAGCAGCAAACCCAGGCTCAAACCAAGTGCCAAGCGCAGATTTGGGCGATTCAGGCCCGTTTGCCAAGTGTAAATGGACAGCCGAAGGATACGAATAAAAATGGTGAAGATTTCTGGGATGATAACAAGGGACAAGATGCACCACAAGTTGCTATGCCACTTCGAGTTCTCTGCCCGTTTATGGTAGAAGACAAAAACACGGCTCAATTCAGGGAGTTTGCGCTTGCAGAAAAGATTGACCGCATAGAGAAAGTTTTGAGGAAAGCAAAAGTGGTGGAGGAGTATATGCTAGATGTAGGGGACCTATGTTTGTTCCCAGGCGTAAAGTTGTCAGAGAAATTTAAGATGCCTAAAATGGAAAAGTTCGATAGAATCGGTGATCTTCGAATTCACTTGAGGATGTACGTCGGCACCCTCTCCCCCATGGGGATCGACAATCAGTTAAAGTCTCAACTCTTCCACAGCTCTCTTTTGGGGGCAGCTCAGAGATGGTTCCTCTCCCTAGATGTTGCTAAGACCATAACCTAGGAAGATATAGCCACAGCTTTCATCAGCCCGTACATTTACAAGGTCCAGCTGGACGTGACCACTCGGGAGATGAAAACCACTCGTCAAGAAAGCAGATAGTCATTTGTGGACTTTCTGACCAAGTGGAGGGAAAATGCGGCTAAAATGATAAACTGACCAACAGAAAAGGAACAGGTGAGAATTCTAGTGAAGAATCTCCAATCTTCTCTGAAGCGTTATCTAATCACACATCCGCTCTCCACATTCGAGCAGTTATTTGATGTCGGGGTTCAAATAGAAGATGCAATCCAGTCTTGTGATATCAATGAGGTTGAGCCGAGCTAAAAGTCGAGAAAACTTTATGCATCCAACACCCAAAACCATCCCACCTCTTCCACTAAGCCCACATCTCGCTCTAATGAGGTGAATTTGCTAAACCCCCAATCAGATCGACCGAATTCTTCACCTTCATCACTTTCTCCTAGAAACAACCAGCCATCACAGCTAAAAATGCCAAGGAGATTTTTTACTCCCCTTAATATCTCTCTGTTCATGGCCCTGAATCGACTTGTCAAAAAAGGGCTAATAAAGCTTCTTGATCCAATGCCGCCTCTTAACCCTTTACCGCTACGCTACGATCCCACCCAATATTGCTCATACCATCAGAGCCATGGGCACCCAACCGACAACTATCTGAAACTCCGCCATGACATTCAGGATCTCATTGACAATAAGGTCATTCCACCTCCATCTACACCAAATGCCACAGCTGGTTTTTAAATTCTTGTAATTTGCATGATTCAAGTCTCGAGTCTGAGTCTGAGTCTTGTTCTAATTAGTTGGATGTCATGTTTGAGGGCACGTTTACCTGTGCGCCCTCTTCTTTTGCTTTCAATTTTGTAATCCCTGCTCTCTTTGATATCAATAAAATAAATGAAGGTTCTAATTATCCTGCTTTGCTTGATTTATTTTGTACACTTTTTGATGATTTTGAATTCGAAATGGATGTCCTCAAAGAATTAAAAGTTCTAATAAAAAGAGAAGAAGAAATGCGTGCCCAACTAATAATTGAAGAAACTTTGTTAATAAATCTAGGTAATGAAATTAACCCACAAATTATCCAAATTGGTTTTTCTTTATTTTCAATTGAAAAGACTTTGATGGAGATCAAATGGATGTTCATGTACCTTTATCTTTGGAGGCTCAAGCAGAGGCTCGCTTACTTATGTTTTCTCATATGAATCTTGTCACGCCTCGAACCCCCGGGGACCCGTGAACTAATCCCAAACCGACTCGTATAAGAAATTACGTATGGCAACATTTGTTTTATTAACGGTTTGTTTTAAAAAAACTAAGAATTTTTGACAAGAAACGATATCCTCATGCATGTCAAATTACAATCAAACATTTTTGGTTTTCAAGTATCCATTACAACCACAATATCATTACAGTAATCCATTTCTATTTATATACAAACATGATATAGAACAAGAAAAGATCTTTTTTCAAGCCCTTCTCAAAGTGCTTTCCTTGCCTTGGTTTCGCCTCTGGTCCTCAAGACCTGAAAAGATTTAGTAAACATACGTGAGCCGAAACTCGTAGGATATAGATTAACTCACATGTAATGCGTGATTTGTGATATGTGATGGGTGCAACCGGAATAAAAATGCAAGTTTTATAAATTAGTTATTTATTCCCACACACACACCCACGCACGCCAAGTTATTCATTCATTAAGCCTTTTCAACACATTTCTTTCTTTCACATTTATTCTCGTTTCTCGATTTTTTACAAAAACCAAATCACATTTTCATTACCCGATTTATCACAAAAATCGTATCACAGTTAATTTATCAAAATTAATGAACCGATATCGGGTGCAACTTATAGAAACCCCTCCCTATTATTCCACTAGGCTACGCGAAACCATTGGGTAATAGATAGCTCTATAGCTCACCACAATACAACACTACGTTTTGGGGGTTAACCTGTGGGCACGAGGTCCCCATCTTACGCAAGTTTTCGGTCTTTCACCATGGAGCCGCCAGCCCAACTTAATTCATGAACCTTCGCGGGCTTTCACCGCAGGACCGCAGCCCCTCATTATGCATATTCCACATTCAACCATAGGGTTTCA
>JAULJZ010042185.1:0-14467 GCA_032270985.1 Heliamphora pulchella
ATCAAAACAACGAATATTAAATATACGTAAATCAATAATTATTTCAGGATTAAGAGGATAAGCACTATTCATAATAAACTAGAGGTGTGAATTAATGTATATAGTCAGTATAAAATTAATTATCCCAAATGTCCTGTTTAATACACACAAAGTGTACTAACACAGAGAGTCAGAACAATAGACGACGTTATTTTTTATTTTCCGTAATCAAGACAGGCCTACTAAAACTCTGTGCTACAATCGTATCGATGGTATTTCCATCTAAAACTCTACAAGATCCTAAAATCTGATCTTCTGTGTGCAAGTCGTACTCTACACACCAGATTAAATATTATATAGAATATCGGACATTCATACATAACATTAAGAAATGATATACAAACATTACTCATAAAGATTCTCATAAAATGAAAAATTAATTTTATGAAAAATAAAATTAAATACTAAAAACATAATTTTCAGTATACAACCTTAACAGATAGTGCCTCCAAGTCTGAAGAGCAAAAACCATTGTTGCGAGCTCCAAATCATGCATAGGGTAATTCTTCTCATGAACTTTCAACTGTCTCGATTGTCTCGATCCATAGGCCACCACCTTACCTAATTGCATCAACACGTAAGCCAACCCCTCATGTGACGGATCGCAATAAATAGTATAACCGAGTCCTCTCTCTAGGATAGTCAAAATGGGCGTACTTGTTAATAGCGTCTTGAACGTCAAAAAGGCGAGCTCACAACTATTGTTCCATACAAATTTGATTCCTTTTCGTGTAAGACGTGTTAAAGGCATTGTAAGTTTAGAGAAATCATTCACAAATCCTTGGAATATCCTGCCAACCCCAAGAAGCTCTGAATCTCAAACATACTCTTTGGTCTTTCTCACTCCATCACTACCTTGATCTTTAGATGAATCCACTGCCACTTCATCCCTTTGAAACTACATGCCCCAGAAACTTTACTTCCGACAACCAAAATTCACATTTGTCAGACTTAGCATATAATCGATATTCCCACAACAACTGTAAGGCAATTCAAAGATGCTCCTCGTGCTCTTCTTTCGATGATGAATAGATCAAGATATTGTGTGACACCCCATTGGCCGGGCATGTTAGGACATATGTAACTATAAATAAAGGACATATTCTAACCGAACATTCATAGATATATAAGATAATTACTACATCATTAACGGTTCAGAGATTGTTCAAAATACTTAATAATTACAGTCATCCAGAAATTTAACAAAAGTTACAATATGCCCATGGAAAACTAAACAAAAGATCCAAAAGTAAACCTCCTACATCTTTAAGTTGCGTCGCTAGGATTAATTGGTTCCTGCCACTCTCCCCCTTCTTCGTTGTCTTCAACCTCGACGAGCACGCCTTCTTCAAAAGGTCCTTCTTCTTCACCTGTGGCACGAATGCCATAAGCTAGAGCCCAGAAGAAAATTTCCTAAACCGTCTAACAAACTCACAATAAGATATCCTACAATACATATCGTATAATATCCAATACAAACTTAAGGGGGCAGAGATATAGACAATTTATCATGTTCAACAGGTCAAGCACATATAAGAACAGTGGTGCAAATGCGTGATGTAGATGAATGTAATGCAGATGCCTAACCCAAAGTACTTCTAGAACAGTATCATGAATTTCACGCTGAGAATTACAGAGTAGACATGGTGGTACATTGATCACTTAACCTATCCTAGTCTTGTTGCGAAAGATAAACGCTCGCCTTTGCTACATGCCTCAATCGTTTTACTCAATGGCAACGGCATGGGGGCGGGCCACCCAGTTATCAACCACCCTTATATGAGCCAACGGTCCCATATTAAGTACTAGGATACTCGTTAAGTGTCAATCCAAAGTCTAAATAAAGCTAGTGACGAATCTATGGTGCCTGAATTCCCCCTTTTGTAATAAAAACCTCCAATTCAATATCAGATATGGCAACTAGGGATGTCCTAAATCCACAACCACTGAATAAACGATTTTCATGTCACCCAACCCAATTGAAGGATACAAAAGGGACCTTGATAACCCAAATGAAATGTAGGAATGCTCATGACGTGTAATATGCTTCTCATGTACATTTAATCATAGCATTGTATATAAACATGACATGACACATGGTACAACTTGCTAAAGCATCAAGTGCAAGTATGTAAAACATAATCATAACTTATGCGGCATAGAATTGGACTATAGGCATGAGTTCACTTCAAAAAAATTATTATTTTCATACATTAATCACTTTCAAAGTTCATATAAGTTCACATACTCAAGTGCCATAAAGCAACATGCCATTTGCACACTTAGCAAATTTTAGGTAATTATTCAATTGCTAGTTTTAAAGTTGTGACAGTATTTTGAAGTACTTAGACATAGATCTAATTTCTAAAATTTTAACATCACTTAGACAAAAATATTTTCTACCACTTTCATGTTTATCACTAAGGTCAGATCCTAATGTAAGGGGGTCATTTATTTTATTTAAATAAAAACCGTTCAGCATTTTACGGAGAAAGACACTGAAATTGGGCCTCTATTGGCCACGGTTTTGGGGCATCAATTCAAGGGTTATAGATCTGACTTTTGGTGAGGTTTTAGTTTAAGGTGTCCCATACAAGTTTCCTGTTTTGTGATAGGGCAAGTTGTTTGGACAAAGTTTGAGATTTTGGCTAATTTATAGAAAGGGTTCAGTCAGCCTTAAAAGGGTTTGCAGAATGTATTTTTAACAAAGAGTACTCAAAGCCTTTGGGGTATATCCGAGGGTATTTTGGGCTGATATTTTCTTAATATTTAGTTTAATATGTTAGCTACATTTTTCATGTTTACCACTTTTGGATTTGGCTTCTACAAAGTTGGGTTTCAGATCTGACAAAAATGTGCGAAAAGAGGTCTATCAATCACTGAACCTCAACAGTGCCTTTGGGAAGCATTTTGACCTATCATGACTTCGTATGTTTGGCTCAATTTTGGTGGACAAAAATATAAATATGTCCTCTAAGAGTTTTATGTTTTGACCTAAGCTCGGTTCTCACTCTAACTTTGGGGTTTTAGGTCTGCAACTCAGAGTGGTCAAGATCTGACACTCTTTAGCAAAAATGACATATCTAGAGTTCTACTTAACGAAATCACTTCAAACTAGTTTTGTATGAAAGAGATCTCAAAACTCTAAATCTGGACAAAATAATCACTTTAAGACCATTTTTATACATGTAGTTATGATGTTTTAAAGTTTGTGGTAGAAAGTAAGTAAGCCCATAATATTAGGTTACCTAGGGTTTTAGTTGATTAGCTTGTGTAGTGTGCATTTTTTATGTGTTTTCTTTACATGCATGTCTTAAACTCATATAAACCAAAACTCCAAAACATGTTTAAGTCGTAAAACTAAAAATATACACATGCAAGCACATATAAAGCACAATCTTACCCTAGCAATCCTTTATTTGCATCTACAATGCTTTTTTGAGTTATTCTTCGTTTCTTTTTCTTAGGATTTGTTATAGAGATGAATTGAGGGGTATCTTAAGGGAGAATATCATAGGGTTTTAGAGAGTTTATTTACTTCTTTTTATGCTTAAAATGTTGAGAAAAAAGTGGACTTAGCTTCAATGCTTCTCCTTGGACCTTTCATCATTCTCTCCTCCTTTCTTTTTCTCTCCTTATTTGTAGACACTTAAATTTATGTTATGGGTAGCTCTCTCTCTCACCTCTCAGCCGAATGCATGAAGAGAATAGGGGGGGTCTTGTGCCTTGTTTTTATAGAAAAAAATTAAAATGAAGGATAATTATTACAAATTTTAAAATTTAAATTTTCTTTGATCCTCATTGGTTGCATGGGAGTTGGGATTTATTGAGACTTACAAAATTTCAGATTTGGGGCAGGGGGTTTCGGCCTTGCCTATTTGGGAGACTAAAAAGCTGATTTTATATTTAATTAGGATTTTAAATTGTATTTTAGTACATTTTTGTGAATATAAATGCATAAAATATTAATTTTATATTCTTTTTTGGTATTTAAACCTACTAAAACCTATTATATTAATGTATTTATAATCAATTTATTCTTTTTATGATTTATCATAATTTTGATAGCAATCCATTAAATAAGTGTAGGCTTTTAAGTTAAATTAAGCTAGTTTGACTAGAATTGACTTTTTGACTTATTTATTGTGTAAAGACTTTAAATAATTATTTGTCTGCTTTTGTTCACCAATATTATTATATTATTATATATATTACTTGTATGGAAAGTATTAGGTCAAAATAATGCTTAATTTGTATATATATATTTATTTTTAAGCTTAAAAGGGCAAAAAGTTACTTTTTGGGCACAATTTCCTAGGTGGCCGGCCATGTAAGGGAAATTTGATCATTTTTGTTGTTATTTTGTATTTTATTAATTAATTAATTATATATAATTATCTAATTTTGGGGATTCATGTGTCAAATTTTAGATTTTTAGGACGTTTTGTTGTACTAGGGGCAAAATGGTCCTTTTACCTTAATTATAAGAATTTTTTATTTTTAATTTAATATTTTATGTTATTTACTCAATTTAAGCTGTTCTGAGACTTTTTTGAGTGTTAAAACTTTGCCTCTGAATATTTGGCATCTTTTAGGGTTTTCGGGTCAAATTTAGGGTTTTGATTGACTTAGAGTTTCCCTTGTTTAAGTAGCGACCTAACTTCTCATTGTCTATCTATTGCTAATACTAGAATTTGAGCCAGATTGTTACAATCTAGGTGGTTACTACTAGGGTTCGGACCGGAGTGTTACATATTGTCAACGAATACTACCACAAATCGATCAAGATAAGGGTGAAAGATGCAGTTCATAAGGTCCATAAACGTTGCCAGTGCGTTATTCAACCCAAATGGCATGACTAGAAATTCAAAATGCCCATAGCGGTTATGAAAGGCCGTCTTCGGAATATCTTCCTCCTTGACCCGTAATTGGTGGTAACCTGACCTCAAATCGATCTTGGAGAAACAACACGATCCCTTCAACTGATGAAACAAATCATCTATACTAGGCATGGAGTACTTGTTTTTAACGGTCACATGGCTCAACTTATGATAATCTATACAAAGGTGTAACGACCCACCCTTCTTCTTTGCAAACAAAGCTGGGGCTCCCCAAGGAGATACACGGAGGCGGATGAACCCTTTGTCCAACAACTCTTGACCTTGTACTTTCAACTCTATCAACTCGGCCGGTGCAAAGCCATATGAAGGCATAGAAATGCGGGCAGTCCCCAGGATAAGGTTTATGGAAAACTCAACCTCTCGCCGTGGCGGAAGCTCAAACAACTCGCTTGGAAACACGTCCAGAAACTCACAGACAATAAGAGGGAGCTCTCCCCTAGTGGAACCAATCTCACTTACCGTTAAGGTAGAGAAAAGAAGGCTGAGGTTGTCACGGCTTCGTGATCTAAGAGATCTAGGTGCTAAACTGTTGTCCCAGTCACCCACAAAATAAAAAGAATCTCCCTCCGGCGTGCAAACAAACATAAGTTGCCGATCACAATCAATGAAGGCGCGAAAGGTGGTCAACTAATCCATTCCTAGGATAACATCGAATGAGGACATATCGATCACAATGAAATTAAACACCAAGTGATGGTCGGCAATCTCCATCTCACAAGCTCTACAGACATCTATCTCTAACCCCAATGCAGATGAAAATGCAGATGAAATGAAAGAATGCGATGCTTCGGTGTCAATAAGACCACTAGCCCAAGAATGGTACACTAAGAAGGTACCTCGTATGATCGAAGGACTAGCTTTGGTGTCTAGCACGACGGGTGCCACCGATGTACTGGGTTCCATAAGAGCATACACTCGCACCTGGTTCCCCTGATTCTGTCCCCCATTAGCCCTAGCTCCTGGCTGCCTCACTGACTGAGATAAAGTAGCACCTCCTGCTATCCTTACTAACTGTGCCCCCGACTGCTGCTACGATTAGCCATAACCCTGTTGTCCTTGCGATACATGTACCCGACGTGCTCTAGTAGCATCCAAAACACTCCCTCTCTAAGGGAAATCTCGTCATAAGTGACCCATCTAGCCACACTGAAAACATGAAAATGAGGTCCTCCCCTGAGTCTGACTCTGCTGCTGTGTTCTCTTCTGCTGGCAATCCTTCGAGCGATGTCCCGGTTGCTTGCACGTGTAACACATTAGCTCTCGACGTTCAAAATGTCTAGATGAATCCATTGACGGTGCTGGTGCCGATCATGGCTGAAACTACAATCTTGTGGGATAAGAACTCGAAATTGGAACGCCACCAATCTGACACGGAACTCATCCTCCCCGATCTCTAGGGTATCCAAGATCATTGTGGTTACCTCCAACCACTCGGTAGCAATTTTGGGATTCGGCTCCCCAGAGAAATTTGGAGGATTCAACCGCCGGAATTCCCTCATCGCCATAGAGGCTTAGGGCTCAAGGGCCCTCACTTCGGCCCTCATAGCCTCGGCCATTGCCCTCATCATGGCAAGCATTTCTTGAACAACATCAACACCTCCCACTTGTTCTTGCGAGGCATGAACATCCCCTTCTTTCGGAACTTGGGTAAACGCACGACCTCGGCCACGACCTCGGCCTCTACCACCTCTCGGTAACTTCACTCTACGAATAAGAGGGAATAAAGAGAGATATCAAAACAAGGTTTACAATAACTCATCTATCATTGATAACATCGTGCCTCAATGAGATACCGTATAACGAAGGCTGTAGCATTAACACATCTTATACAACACCTAATCGAGGGGAACTAATCGGGATGACGTGCCAACTTGGCTAACTCATTTGGATTTCTAGTTAGAATGGACGTTGGATAAATGCCTTTCTTACCCGAACTCCAAACCAGTCAACCGGTCGCCCAAGGGCCAGCCACGTCATCCTAAAGTCCGGCCTCCATACCCAAATACCACATAGCATGCAAATGCCAAGTCATATTTAAAATATATAATGCTAGCACACCAGGTCATGAATGTCACACATCAATGCAAACTCTCACGTAATGGATCAACCACCCCTACGGTTCCTAGGTATTAGAACCTAAAGCTCTGATACCAATCTGTAATGCCCCGATTTAGAAATAATATAACCTGAATGCATATATGTCAAAACCCAACCCGATGTGAAAACCATGTTTTGGAATAGACCATTTGTGCCGAAAAGCTCAGTTTAGAGAAACCTAGTTCAAAGAAGTTATCAATATTAAGCACCCAGCGGAGACCGCTCAGGCGGACACCTCACCGCTCGAGCGGTGACACACCCGAGAGTTGTTGCCCAGCAACTATGAAAAATATATGTGTTTTGGGAAAAGAGTTCACTTAGCTGTTTTCATTAAACTTGATTTGAATTGACAAAATCGAGAGATAAAAACATACATTTGAGAGCAAAATAACCATTCATTTCAATAACTAAACTTTTAACGTCGTAGTCAAAAGTCATTCTTTAAAAGATCAAAACGCCCAACTCAACCAAAACAAGAGCGTCCTCACATGCATGCACCACATGAATATATGACCCTAAAGCCTTACAACAACAGTATTCTGGTCCATAATTACAATATTCCGAATGCTCGAGAGAAGGAATTACATCTTTACAATTTCATTTCCCAAAATCAACTAACCAAAGGAAATGTAATCCTATCAATTATCCAAAAGAGCCATCGACCACAGGTCTTACTCTAAGGTCTTCTTTTCGGTATCACCTGAAGTGCTATTAAACAACATGAGCCAAAGCTCGTAGGAACAAGACTAACATTGAATATATGCCTGACATGCAAAGATGGTTATGCAGGATGCACACATAAGCTTGATCAACTTCATATTGTTCGTTTTGAGATAAGTTTTCCAAGCTTAACCAGGTTTTTGTATAAAAGAATCGTTGTTCCATATTCCTCTTTATTACCTATGGAAATACCCGTCTTGGTAGACCCAAAGAACTTAACTCATTTATCATTCACCGTTAATCCATGACTTTTACCATTTTCAATTAACCTAATACATATCACTGTTTTATCACATTTTCAAGTTAATGTTTTACCAACCTGATTACTTACAACATACACATACGCACACCTTATTAACACATTTCATATTTCACCAACACATGGTTCAAACACAAGCACCGATGTCGGACGAGCGTATAGACCCACGTAGCGTTACACTCAACCCGGCCACACAGGCCCCATGAAGTAACGAAATGTTCTATACCCCGACACAACTAACGTTCTTTTTCGGTTGCTAGTCAGCAGGCAGAGAACCCTATCTGCGCAGTTTTTCAATCTTTTATCGAGGAGCAACTCATGCCCAACCTTAAATGATCTGTAGATCCAAAAATTGGTCCTTTTCAACGTAACACAACACAACACACACACGTGAGTCCAACCTAAATGATTCCTCTCACCAAACCCATTTCATTACATGATTCCGTCATTCACATTTCCATCATTTTAGGGCTCAAACTCGAATTAACTGTCATGTGGCTTCAAATTCACAAATTCATTGGTTTTATTCAATAAAACCCATAACTTTTGCTCGACATCAACATGTGTCACATAAATTCATGAAATAAGTTCACAAAAGGTTATTATAACTCCCAATTTAACCAATAATCCTATCAATTTCATCATACCGATTCTTTAAACCCCAAGCCCCTAATTTTCATAGTTTTAACTCAAAACTCAAACCCTAATTTTTCATTTCTTCATCCAGTCACAAGAAATTACAATGTCAAGATAAGAACATGTTAACTCCCTCATAAATCTTAGGTTTACCCTCATTATCACCAAACTCAAACTTAGGGCTTTGAAAATACAAATTTCATGCTTTTATATTCATAAATTAGAAAATACGACATATATCACAAAGATATTCAAAGAAAGTCTTAGATCCTACCTTTGGGATGCTAGATCCACAAGAAAAGCCTTACACGAGCTCCAACTACGAGAATCTCCAACCACGTGGTGCGAGTAAAGCTTCCAACGTCAAGATTAGATCTCCAACGACAAACAATCAAGGTGAAAGGGTGAGATCTTAAAAGGGAAGCTCCAAACAACACCCAAGATGCAACCCTAACTCTCACATAGGCTCTAGAGAGAGAAAGAGACATGAGAAGAATGAGAGAAAAGTCTATATGCGACTTTTTAAAATACCTATTCCGTGACAGTCTGCTCGAGTGGACCTCCACCGCTCAAGTGGTCCCCTCCTCAAGATCTCTTGGCTACCTGTCCGCTCGAGCGGTCAGAGCTGGGCTGGGACCTCAAATCACTGAAGCTGGAATTAAACCATACACCGACAAGACATCATCCAACCACATTCTCCTATATAAATCCACCATCAACCATCAATAACGAACATATATAAGCTCAAGAATTAATTCTCACGCATGATTCACACTCCCAAACATCTCCACCGGATATAACACATTCATTTTCATTAATGCTTCGAAAATAACAAGGGTCCGGGTCCCTACAATAGCGATGTTAATTATATGGTGGATATTAATTGTTGACAAAATTCATGTTCCAAAATATTAGGATTGATAATACCCCCTAAAGGAAGCTTATAAGTTTTGGCTGAACCAAATCTTGTAGGTGAATTTTATAATCTGGCAGTCAAATAAATTAAGTGAAAGGGCTTACAAAATTTTTGAAGAAGCCGACTAAATACAATTGTCAGTAATTTAATTTAATCGGCGGGTATCTGTAATCTTAACGTGGGGAGAATAAATAAGCATTTAATAATAAGAGCTCAAATACTACGGTTTTGAGAATAAGGCTGTGAGTGCAATTACAATTCTTTAGTGGAATGAATTATAATTTATATTTTATGAAATTTCTTCTGGACTGAGGTAGGATTTCATAATTACATTGGAAGCCAATGTTTTATTTACTCCACAGGTCTCCATTGTAGCCTATTTATATGCTGTTATAAAACCTGATGCCAGAATTCCTATTATTCAGTCAGTAATTAGGTGGCTAGGGTTTCCACATTCTTTGAAAATCCTAAGCCTAATCAAGAAGGTATTGAAGAACACGATATATAAAAGCCCACACTTTATTCGTGTTTAGCATTTGGGAATACAACAGAAGGCTTCTGTCGGAGATTTGACTAGAAGTCAAAGATCGCGGCGGATCGTAGGTTGAAAATTGTTGCTGCAACCGAAATCGTCTAACTAGATTTCAAAATGTATAATCCTAAAACTAACTTTGAAAGTATTTATCGAGTTTTATTTTGATTGTTCGATGTTAAAAGTTTTAATCTAGAGCTAGTTTTGACATTTATCCATCCAGTTACTTTTTAACTAAAATCATAGAGATAATCTTAGGATCTTGGCAGTTTATCCTAACAACATTAATGGTTATATTTTTTTGTGCTTCAAAGAAAGCTGTGAACAACGTTTTTGGCATTGTATTTGGTAGCTAGCAAATGAAAGCCCATGAAAGTCGTTTATGGTTGAAGCAAATGAATGTGAAGGCAAATGGATGGTTGATCAATTAATATGGATAGGAAAGGTGGTTACAAATTTTACTATAAAAGGATTGAAAAGATCTGGTGGAATGGAAGGGGGTGGAAAGAAAATGATAGAGTTTATTTAGCGAAAGAAAAGAAGTAAGGAATTTATGGCAATTCCTATCAATGTCATGAGTAGCTAAAATCTTTGATTTAGGGTGGAGATGAAGTTGTAAATCAAGTAACATTGTAAAGAGTTTCCTAGAACTTGTGATTTTCAAGAGAAATTGGGATAATTTTTCCAACCTGGGTTATATGTAGTAGAATATGGATCATTCTTAGGTCTGAAGAATCCTTGAGCATTAACATTAACTTGTTCTTGAACAAGTTAAAGAAATGGAGAAGCAAGATGATACTTAGTCACAAAGTGAGTTGGACTAGCACATAAAGAACACATCTCTTGAAAAACTAGAGGTGGAGAAAGGTTTGAGGAAGGGGAGACTAGCACATAAAGAACACAAGGGGAAATTCTCCTCGAACCCTAATAGCCTCACCCAATATGAGAGCAGAAAAGAGAAAACAAAGGTTTCCTCAGTTTTATAAAACATTGGGTATAGACACCGAACCATCGTCCTGATCGCCCACAAAACAAAAACAATCACCCTCAGGTGTACAAATAATATCTTCCGTTGATCACAATCAATATAGGCATGATAGGTGGTCAGTCAATTCATTCCTAGAATGGTATCAAACGTGGTCATATCTAAAAAGCGGTCGGCGACTTCTAACTCACAAGATGTACACACTCGTCCCAACACCACATTCCCACCGACCGGGGTCTCTACACACAGCGTACTACCCAATGTGTCTATCTCTAAACCCAAAGCAGATGCAAAGGCAGATGAAATAAATGAATGCGATGCTTCCATGTCGATAAGGAAATTGGCTCATAATCTGTACACTAAGAGAGTACCTCTGCTCACTGAAGTAGTAGCTGGAGCATTAGGCACGACTAGTGCCTTAGAAGAACTAGGATCTGTAAGGGCGTACACTTTGCCCTGTGGTCCCCTGGTTTTCCCACCAAAATTTTGCGCTATAGGCTATCGCACTGACTGAATTGAGGCACCCCCTTCTGTAACCCTAGAAGTCTGAGCTGTTGGCTACTGCTACCGATAAACCTATCGTCCTTGTGTTGGCAGAACAATTGGTGCACCTCTTGTGCTCTGTACACTCCCTTCCTGAGGGCAGCTCCTTCGAAAATGCCCTAGTTAGCTACACCCAAAACAAACTGGTGGCTCTCTTCCCTATGACTAAACATGCACTGAACTCTAAGACTATCTCTTTTATGAACCACCTGACGCACGATGTCCTGGTTACCTGCACTGATAACAATTGTGCTTCCTCTGCTCCAGCCTTCTTAATGAAGCCACTGAGGGTGTTGGTGCAGAAAACTAGTGCTGATACGATCCCGTAGGATGAGAATTAAGATCAGACGACCTCTGTCGCTTATTCCTGCACCCCTCAGACTGCGCACCTCCTCCACTCTGCTGGGTTATGCTCTCTCTAGCCTGACATGTTTCATTGAAGGCATTTTCTACGGTGATGGATGACTCCACAAAGTCCATGATATATGTGCATCCAAATGTCACCACTCGATCTCTAATCGCGGGTCTCAAACCCCTCTCAAACCTTTTTGCACGCAATTCGTTCGTGGCTACAGGTTCCTATGCAAAATGGGACAAACTGGTAAACTCCGCCTCGTACTGAACCATCATCATAACTCCTTGGGTGAGAGAAAGGAATTCCTCCCGGTATAGGTCCCTTAAGGACTCAAGAAAGTATTTCTCTAGAAATACTTAAACAAAACCTGCCCACGTTCTGTCCACGGTGGTTCCAGCAAATTTTCACCATTTGTGGGCGTCATCCCTCAGCTAAAAAGCAGCAAATGCAACCCTCAGGTTATCCTCAACTATCTGCAATGTATTCAGAATTCTCGCCACAACTTCCAGCTATTTTGTGGCCACCATAGGATCGGGATCCCCAACAAAGGTAGGAAGGTCAAAACATCGAAATTCTCGCATCATGAAAGTCGCCTTTAGCTCAGGTACTCTCGCCCCTCCCTCAACGGCCTTAGCTAGCTGACGGATGGAACCCACAATCTCACGTAGCAATCCTACACCATTTACTAGTCCTTAGGGTGCATTTGTATCCCCAGCATCAGGGATTGGTAGATCCCTTTGGCTTAAACCACGGCCAGTGCCTCGACCACGGCCTCGTCCTCTTTGCGTAGACATAACTTATATATGAAAGGAATATAGAACATAACAACATAAGTTTTCATTCATCATGTTATCACTAACATAAAACACATAATCATGCTAAGACATAGCCATTCAAGATCATGTAAACACATCTCACAAACCGGGAAGAACTAACAAAAGTGATGAGTGAATTTTAGTAACCCACTTGGATTCCTTGCTAGAAAATACGTTGGCCAAACGAATTTCTAACATGGCGTCTAAGTTTGTTAATCCAAATGCCAGAAGGCAAGGCCAATCAATCCTAAGGTCCAACCCCCATGCTCACGTATACACGACATTCGCATGCTTAACGGATTATCGTACTCATGTTATTAAAACATTTAAACACATGCAATCAAGCACACACAACCATGCTCACAAGGTGATGCAACCTCTTTCCATGGCCCTTAGGTATTCATAGGCAGAGCTCTGATACCAAGCTGTCATGCCTAAAAACCCGGGTCACGCGAAACGCTCATGAACAACTGTTTTGGGATACCACAATCCACCAAAACTGTGATACCCTGTCTTCTGGGCACGTCGGAACTTACATAAGTATAGATAAGGGAAATATTCTAACCATTCATTCATATTTACATATCATAAATGTTACATCATTAAGAGTTCTGAGCTGTTATAAGTACATAATAATTACAATTTCACCAAAAAATTTAACAAAAATTACAATACATTAGTGGAAACTGATCAAAAAGAGCAAAAGGTAAAAACCTAATTCCTCAGCTAGTATTGTTGGGGTCTGCTGGCTCTTGCCACTCACTTTGTTCTTCAATTTCGTCTTCTTCTTCGGGGACGAGGAACTCATCACACTCACCTGTGGCATGAATGCCATGAGCCAAAGCTCATAAGAAAATTTCCTAAACCGTCTAACAAACTCACAACAAAATATCCTATAATACATATCATATAATACCCAATACAATTTTAAGGCCAAATAGACAGATAATTTAACATTTTCAACAGGGTAAGCATATGTAAGAACAATTGTGCAAGTGCGTGATGCAGAAGAATACAATGCAGAAGAATGCAATGCAGTTGCCCAACTTGATTATAAATCAACCAATCAAATTTTTGAGTAACATCTTTACGTACTTGTTCGTTAGGCTCCCGTACACCAACGTTCCCGATCACGACAGCGTATAGCGAAAGTTCTATAAAGACCCGGTACAGACCCTTGTTGTAACAACCTGGTTGATAATGAGCCATGTAAAGACCCAGCCCAAACCCTAAGTGTTAGTGACAGATAGTCCATGAGACCATAGAATACAAAATAAGTTCAGAACCCTAACTCGAATCGAAAACCCTAAGTTCAGCCCGAAAATCCAAACATGGTGCAAAACTCAGGCAACAAAACCATAGCACCCGAAGAGTGTCCTAACATTCTAAATGAAGTAAATATCATGAAATAATAAGTTAACAATAAAAAATTTTCATAAATAGGATAAAATGGCCATTTTGCCCATCGTACAGCAAAAAGTCTTAAAAATCTAAATTTTAACACATGGATACCTTAAATCAAGGATTTAAGTACAATTAAGTAGAAAATGATAAAATAACATCAAAAATAACAAAAATACCCCTTATTGGCCGACCACCTTTGGAAGTGTGCCAAAAAGTGACTTTTTGCTTTCTTTTTAGCTTAAAATGATGAGAAATGTATTAAATT
>JAULJZ010042196.1:0-14466 GCA_032270985.1 Heliamphora pulchella
GCAGAGGTGATGGAAGACTTACTGTAGTTTTTCCTTTTTGGAGACATGTACTTTTACATGTGATGCCTGTGAAGGCTAGTTTTGTATGCCGTTTGGCGATATACTTATTCATATATGAGAATGTATGTTTATCTTTTATGAGAGCTGAACTTGAAAAATCTTTTATCCACCTGCTGCATTTTGATTTCTAACTGTAAAACCTATTTTTTCTTAAATTGGTGTTTTGGTGGACTTTCGCGTGACCCTGGTATTTGGGGCGTGACATGACAGCTTGTGTTGGGTCGGACCCCCAAGGCAGGTCAAGTATATTTTTTCTTATAAATAACCAACACTCTAGAAGGCAAAGGTATGTACTCTATCTTATAAGCAGAAATTTTGTCAAATTACTCTCTTAGCTTTCTTTCTCTAAACCTTACATGACTTCAACATCGGAGGGTCTACCGGTAAAAGTCACCAGCGGACATCTCACCCCTTTCTTGTGTAGGCACACGTGGACGACACCCTGAACTATTCAACCAACTTAGATGGGAGTGGTAAATCCCTATTTTAATCCTCTACACCATTCATCAAATTCCATAGAAAATAGCAACACGTTGCAGTAGTGCATGTAAGTTTGAAAATTTAATTACTCTTGCGGTGATAAACATTAAGCCCAATGTCATCAAATTCCGAAGAAAATAGCAACACATTGCAGTAGTGCATGTAAGTTTGAAAATTTAATTACTCTTGCAGTGGTAAACATTAAGCCCAATGTTCAAAACCCGGAACGCCAGTATAATGTTCAGAAGTTAAAACTACCAAAAGCTTTCAGGAAAAAAATCTGGTTCTATCTGAAGCAGCAAACTAGAAGATGAGATTTAATATTAATATAATAATATATTAACCAATACGGTAGCATATGAAACCAAAAAGCTTCCAAACACCCACTCACCATTGACTGGAAATGGAGACTACAAAGTTCACTTGAGAATCACAAAACTAAAACCAGAATAATGAGATAATATGGCAAAGCAAAGATCTACATTTATTCTAGTGAAAAACTTAAGAGAACATAGAAATTATAAGTGGCAGTTAACATATGAAGCATGGGTATGTGATACGTTTTGGGTACGTGAAGATGTTGGGACTTATATGAAGTTCTTAAAAATTAAAACAGCACTAGAATTAATAATATGTTGTCTTTTGATAACCAAACCAAACTAAGCATTTTTTCCAATCAATTGGAGTCAACTAGATGAATCATTTTACACCATTCAGCTACATATTATATCTTTTGATATAAAGATAAATTTGAGTATTAAAAAGCATGATTTAGATTCTTTAATTTAATAAAAATATCAAAAATTTAAATTTGTATAAGAAAATAAATCTTTTGATACTTTTTTTTAGGGTTTGCGACTACAGAAAACAAATTTCAACTAATACGATTGCCATAGCAATTGTCATCTAGCCCAAAAAATATCACAATTTGCTTTCCAAACTTGCAATTGCCAAAAACACAGCCTTGGGACGATAATGCAAATATAATCTAACATTTTTTTCTCTCAGGAGCCAAAAGTAATTTTGTATTTAGCATATATATTGCAATGCTTAAAATACAAAAAATAAATAAATTTACCGTCGTAGCATAGACGTACTCATACCCTATGTTTTTTAGATATTATCGTACCTACGTACTCGTATCATACTATACCCGTACCGCATAACCGCCATGCTACATAGCAGTTAACATACATGTTTTCGGTAGATTTTCCAAAATACAATGAATGAATTGGGTGTTGCCGCTAACCTCGAATCTAGCAAATTTTTTAAACTTTTATGATGATTCAAGGTCCAGTTATATTTGGCCAATTAGAAAAACCGCATTAGCAAAGATATAGATACTAAAAGAACTAGAAATCCACATCCAATACAGAAATAAAGTTAAAAAGCTCAGCCCACACAACTTCTTAAAATCCAGGTGTGAAGGAAATGAAAAACTAAGTATTATAGAGGGGGCTCAAACTGGACAATGTAGGACAATCCAGCATACCTCCTGGACAACAGCAGCCACGCTGGAAAACGAACAACCCAGCTCTAATACCAAGTTGAAAAGCCTACCCCACACAACTCCTTAAAACCCAGATGTTAAGGAGATGAGAGACTGACCCTTATAAACTACACAGAGGGGCTCAAACTAGGCGATGTGAGACAATCCAACAAAGAATTTCTAAAAGTGATCAAGCAAATCCACTAAAATAGCAAACAGAGATTAATCTGGAGTATCTACAAATATATGTTCCCAAACCCAAGGTTGAGAGAAAGAGAGAGAATGTTAACAATCCAAATCAAACATATTAGAGAGAAAAAATGATAATAATTTGGACCCCACAGCCCACCAAAACACATTGGCAATTGGAGCACAAAGACAAAAGGAAAGAATGAAGATACAAGATTTAACCCACCCACCCCCACCCCCACCCCCCAACAACAACAACAACATCAGAGAGAGAGAGAGAGAGAGAGGGGCAAAGATCAGTAAGAGAGTCCAAAAAATTGGTCATATGCTTTCACAACATATTTGTCAAAAGATGCAACTTACTTCACAGTGGACAGCAACTACACAGGTAATGTGCACCGTTGCACAAACACAAACACAAACACAAACATGCAGAATCTAACCTGAGAACGCAGCAAACTAATATCATGTTGACTTTCTTCACTCTCGTATGATGCTGATAAATGTTTAACCAAATTATTGTTGGCATAGGGGAATAGAATGCCGGTAACAAAAGATATAGGGGTTGTCGTTCCTTCTATGTTAAGAAGAATACATCGCTGCACCATAAATAGCTTAACATTAAGACTTAAGAGAGAATGGAACTTTAATCAATAAATAAATAAAAAGAAAACAAATTTCAATATGAATTTTAAGACTGCCAACAACAATCTACACCCTTATCGATGACACCTGTTTAAACACAAAGTTCTTCCATGAGGAAAAAGACAACAAGAATTTACTTATGAAGGCCCAGCCACATAACCTACGCCAAGAGCTCCTGCCTTCAGTCCCCTGCTCATATTCCCGCCACATCCACAATTTCCCTTAAGAATGCGAACTAATCCGTGGCTTGGAGTGGACCAATCCAAACCCAATTGGTGAAGCTTGATGGCAGCACCAAAGAGATAGTGATAACACTCAGCCTGATAAAATAACTGGCATGTCAGAGAAAAGTATAATGGATGATGAACCACTACTCAAAGAATAGTTGGCTTGTTGGAAGGCTGTCACAGGCTGCTTGAATTGAATTTACACTACACGAGTCTATTCAGAATATCATCTGGCAAATGTCACATGCAACTAAACATCCATGCATCAATGTTCAAATTGACATCAATCCTGGCTGATATCACAGAATATCTATTTTGAGGGCAAGATTGCCTGCAACCAGATGATAACAGTTGATTGCTGATGCTCATGAGTGAAGAGGAAAGAATATCAGTTACTGTTACAGCTTTAGTTTAGGCAGCTAACAAAACAAATATCCAAAACACAAAGCAATTAACATATATGAAAGCTGGAATGATTACATCTTGTACAATTTCTATGAACAATTATCTCTTTCAACAAATCTGAAATTTAACTGGGACTCGAGAGAAATTGCTGATAGAAAAGTTAATTTGTTTTCCAGTAGTAGATGGGAAAGAAAAGGGGAATTACATTCTAATAGTGCTGTGAGAGAAGATTTTTTATGGAAATCAGATTTTGATCTATCCTGTGGTTATTGGAGACGGATTGTATCTCGCTCTAATAGTGCTGTGAGAGAAGATTTGTTATGGAAATCAGATTTTGATCAATCCTGTGGTTATTGGAGATGGATTGCATGTCCTGGGAGATTATAGTTCTGCCAAAGATTTGTCATCAAAAATTGATTCTGAAAAACTGTTTGAGGAAGAAGTTAATGCTGCCTCCAAAACTGATCACCAGGCGAATGGGGATTGTGAGAGGGTGATGCAGCACGTGAAGGGGATGAGAATGGTGGTAGGTCCACAAGGGTCGAAATCCTAACACAAGACCACAACTTTAAAACTCCACTCTTTGTTAATTCAACTCTCCGTAATATATCAAGTAAGCCTCTTATTTATAAACTTAAAACCCTAATAAAAAAGGAAATAAAATAAAATCTTAAAATAAGTTAGAATCCTAAACGAAAAGGAAATCAAATAAAATCTTATTTAAAAGATAGCTAGAATCTTAAACTAAAAGAAATAAAAATAAAATCCTAATTTATAGAATAAAATTAAATATTAAATAATTAAAATAAAATTGTCAATGGCCCTTTGTATTTCGCATCATTCTCCTCCACCGAAAGAAAAGAATTCAATCTCGAGTTCATCCTGAAATATTGTACTCTGTTATGCCAAATAATTAAGTATTTTGAATAGAGGAGCTGCAGCAGTGTTAACATATTATGTATTAACTATGTTATCCTGTAAGCATGCCCACAGTATCTATTGTAGTCCCTCAAGTTTTAATATAAAATAACGTGCGTGCCTCACAAGGGATTACACGCTTCCATTATTCTGTCTCATATTCTAACATGGTATCAGAGCCACCATGGAACCCTAGTCGCCAGTCTCCTCTACTAGTCCTAGCCGCCAGCCCTAACCCTAACCGCCAGCTGCCAGCCTCCAACACTGAAACCCTAGCCCTAACTCCACCGTCAACCACGACAACCCTTCTCCAGCCCCTCGTTAGCCCTCGTCGTCCTTCACCACATGCTCGCCGACCACCGTCAGCCCTCCAAAACCACTCACCGGCCATCGACAGCCCATCAAAACCACTCGCCGACCACCGACAACCACTTAAACCACTCGCCGACCCTCGCAGACCACTTACAGTCTCTCGCCGACCCTTTTTCTCTCTCTCCCTCACTGCATCAATTTGTGAAATAGGGTCTGTTCAATCCCAAAAAAGGTTCTGTGATTTTCTTTCTTGCTGATGCAGTGAGAGTCTGTTGTTGATTTTCTGGAGTTCCTCTGTAAGGTTGTGATTTGTGATTCGTGATTCGTGATATTTTTTGGCTCTTGTTTGCAAACAGGGATGTCAGAAGATTCGGTGATCTGCAAATTCCAAGTTAATGCTGGACGGCAGCGTACCACGGAAGTTTTCTCATCATCGACACGGTTAATTGATCGGCGCCTCAATGGTTCCAATGGCTATGCCCTATGGAGGAAGACCCTTCCGGACTTGGAACCGGGATGATTCCCGGATATTCAGTCAGTTGCTGAATTCGATGGATCCATTTGTTCAGGCTTTAATAGCGAATACTGATACTGTGAGGGAGATCTGGTCCTCGTTAGAATCTATATGTTCATCCAGGCATAATCTTTCCTGCCTCTATGACGTTATGAAAGGCTTCTTTAAGTCTCAGCAGTCCAAGAAGCCTCTTCAGGATCACTTTATGCAGTTCAAGATTTTGGCTGACGAGCTTGATCGCCTCTTACCATTCACAAATTAGCTGTCACAGTTTCGGGAACATAAGCAGCAGCTTTTGGTGGTGTGTTTCTTGGCTAGCCTGAACTCCGAATTTGACTCCGCCCGCTCTCAGATTCTTGCTGAGGCGGAGATTCTCACTCTTTTTTAAACGTTCAGTCGTGTGAGTCAAGCAACCCGTCGGGATGAGTCTCGTGGTATATCTGCTATAGAGAGTAATAATTAGACTGCTATGGTGGGATTTCTTTATTCAACATGGATCCTAGCCATTTTCTCTCATTCTTTGGGTGTTTGGTTGCTTGGCTTTTTTACGTTTCTTGATCCAGGTCGTGATAAGTAATCTCTTGGAACTCATAAATGTGTTTTTTTTTTTGGATACTCTCGCACTCAAAAACGGAATCATTCTTATCATCTACAATCTCGCGAATATTTTTTAATTGAGTTAACTTCCTTTTTTACTTCTATTGATGCGGAACCATCCTCCGACCTTATCTACTTTCGTGAGGGGTAGTTGCCCACTTTTATGCTTCCTCTTCTAATCGCTCTTCCTACACAGGTACCATCTACCCCACTACAGGGGTATCACCGATCTCAAGGTAGGCTTATGGTGTCTTATGGCCCGAGCACATCATGTTTCCCGTCTGTTATCCCTTCTTTAGCTGATGACATGCTCATTGCTTTATGACGAGGTAACCGTAGTTGTACTCACCATTCTATTGCTCAGTATGTGTCTTATGCTCGTATGTCTTCCGACTGCATTCATTTGCGTGTGCCTTGTCCACTATTTCTATTCTTTCTTCTTACAAGTCTATTGTTTCTATTCCTTCTTTTTACAAGCTGGCTATTCTTTTTTATTCGTTAGTCCCGCTTTGATGTTGTTTTTCGAATTTTGTGCTATTTGAAGAGTTGTCCCGATCAAGGTTTCTGGTCAAGGTTTGCCCTATCGATCTTCTCGTTTTTTTGTCTAAATGATCTATCTCGGGCTATTGCACCTTTGTTAGTGATAACCTTGTAACTTGGCGTAACAAAAAACTGGCTATCATTTCCCATTCTAGTGCTGAAACTAAGTATCGTGCAATAGTCCTGAATCTGAATTGTTATGAGTCCGCTCTCTTCTCATAGACTTTTGCGTTCATATTCTTTCTTCAATGCAAATGTTTTGTGAAGATCAGGCAGCTATTTCCATTGCTAATAATCTTCTCAAAAGCCAACTAAGTATATCGAGGTTAATTGTCACTTCATTAGTGATTTATAATTTAAGGAAATTATGACTCCGTATGTCCACTCAGAAGATCAATTGGGCGATATCTTTACGAAACCTTTACTCCGTTCCTCTTTTCAACAGTTATCTTTCAAGTTTGGCATATTTAATCTATGTGCTCGAACTTTAGAGGGAGTGTTAGAGTAGTTACTTTTATCTTTGTTCTCTTATTTTAACATGAAGGGTAGTCTTATCCTTTAATCTTCTTTTATCTTAAGATAAATTCTTAGAGGTAAATGGGGCAAATTAGAACCCTAAACCTATTTCTTAATCCTCTTTCTTCTCCTCTTCTTCCTCTTTCATCTTATTCTCTTTAATCCTAAAACTCTAAACTTTGGTTCCAACTATAAGTATCGTAGAAAAGCTTGCATTCCACATAAAATAATCAGCGTCAAATGTCAGAAAAGGGGTGCAAAAAAGCTCTTTGCAATAATTTGTTTAACCCAATAAAGCATTTCAGTATCTGCAAGATTTAAGCAAAAACAAAAGATTGCTCCTGATAACTGGCTTCTGGATTTTTATTCATCTGATACTGAAAAAACATAAGTAATAATTTTTTCTTGATTATACTGACTTGAGTCTTGGCACTAATCCATGAGTCTCCCCATATATAGACCCCATGATTGCGAGCAAGTACAGCTGTTGTCTTTGGATAGGCTCTAATCTGCATAAAACATAAATGTTAAATATCTCTCAAAATTTCATATTGCAAATCGGGCATAAACTAATTAGCAACATGAACGCTGAAAAGTAAAATAATTTACACTGTAGGAGGTTTCAGCCTACTACAACCAAAGTCACAGTTTGATTATAAGAACACTAGCGTAAACAAATGGACAAAGACTCGGTACAAGCTTAGCAGCAGTTTCAGTGGAATGCATAGATAGCATCTTAGCCTAATCAGAAATGTAAACAAGATCTTCAAAAGAAAAGTTTGATTAGCATAACTTCAGCATAAGAACTGAAATTTTCACCTTAAAAAGTTATGTTCAATAGCAAACACTTTTTCCTTTTTTAGAATCAGCAATCAGGCTCACTCATCAGTCATGACAATATTCCTACCAGCAAATTAAGGAATCACACTAGAAACCAAAAAACAAAAACAAAAAATTGTGTTAATGTCGAAAATGACCTGGGAGTAAGATGCAGGCTTTAGTATTATTCACCTTCATGGCTTGCAGAATAACAATACGAAATAGAATTTTGAGATCAAACAGGAAACGATGAAATGGACTGTGCTAGCCATGAAGGTGGAGAACATTATCATTCACCTGCTCAAATTTGGAGGCTTTCTGCTATAACTTTCTAACCATGAGTACCTAAGGAGAATAGAGTAATTAAGCTGCAAAGGACAAACTACAAGCCAGATGAAACAACATGCTCTTCTACGTATAAATATATATGCATGTGTGTGTGTGTGTGTGTGTGTGTGTGTATATATCTTTTTCTTTTAATTATAGAAAGAGACGCACCCCTATTGCACCTAGAACTTGAGCTCCACACTTCACTATATGTTTTGTGACAATAGATACCTCACCAAGCATCAGCAGAAAAAAAAATGAGAATGGCCCAGAAAATGTTGCACCTCGGTATATAAGCAAATTGCATATTCCACAGTACATCCCAACTACAGGGAAAACAGCATATGGATACTGTCTAAACATAGAAAAGTCAATGTACATGGCCTACGCAGAACTGTTCCGACTACATTCCGTAGAAACACTGCTGAAAATGGAAGCATTAGCATGCACCCATGACACATCATGATAGGAAAGGTCCATTTTTACTAGCAAATAGCTATAGGCCTACGCAGAACTGTTCCGACTACATTCCGTAGAAACACTGCTGAAAATGGAATCATTAGTATGCACCCATGACACATCATGATAGGAAAGGTCCATTTTTACTAGCAAATAGCTATATTAATATCACTCAATTTCATCAAGAATATCTAAATATGGTATAAAAAAATGAGTCATAATCACTATGCACATTTAAAGGTCGAATGTATTATACTGCTTCAGTAAGAGACTCTATTAGCTCTCCTTCATGGGCAGTGTTCTCGATTATTGGGACCACAAGCTCATCATGATAGCCATGTCCTTGAATTCCTTTTATCATCTCCATGTGTGTAATCTGCAGAATTTCTGAACAATCTCAGCAAACTTCAATAGAGAATAAAAGAAACGGAAAAAGGAAAAAAAAAAAAAAAAAGTGGATATAATTTAATGCCATATATCATACCTAAAAACTCAATAAAAGGAGGACAACTAATGCACCTACATAGGATTTTAACACAACAAAACTTACAAAAAAACCTATTATCTTCTAATATGATGATTTCCAACTAGTTCGCGGTCACATGGTACATGAAGCAAGCCAACTCAAGCAGAGATGGTAACAGCCACTGTGTATATAGAGGAAATTAAAATGGCCCCATCCATCTGAAATTGGAGGAAAATTCTTTATGGTAGAACCTCTAAGGCGTAATTATCATTTATGGTTAATCCACAAGTCATTTCACCAAAGCTGATGAAGCAGTTGTCGTTACAGTGCATTCCCTTCAGACAGAACGATCATGTAACAATACGAAAAGCTCTTAATTATCTCACTGAACACCAGAAGCACTTAATTATCTCACTGAACAAACTTGGCTTTAGTAGTTCCCTCAGTAACATCTCTATTCTCTCCAGCCGTGACAAGTGGAATCTGTCTAAAACAACAAAACAGTTGCCATGAACCAATCATAAAGACATGTTCAGTTAAAACTTAATCATCCTTCTCCCTTAGCATGTAGCAATTCAAGCTTTGAATGCTTTGAACATTCATGATAAGAGTTCAGGCAACTCAAGAATGATATTGTTGTAGATAGTTTTGATTGATTTTGTGGAGTAGATAACTTATGATAAGTAATTTCATATAAGTAATAACAGGTAAATCCATGATTTAAATATTAACTTAAGTGATTGGGTGGCCTCCACATAGAATTGATTTAAGGCCACGCGTTCTAACCACCGTACGAACTTTAGATTATGAGCCTCTTCTAAAAGCCCTGTAAAAAAACTCATCAAACACACCTACTATCGAAGGAAAGATTTTCTAGGCTTGGAAGCACAAAATGGGCTAGGCCCAACCTAATGCTGCATAAGATCACAATTAGGAAGTTATAAGGCATTGGTCATGAAGGAAATTATATATTAATGAAGGCCACATATAGACCTGATATTACAATTTGAAGCAAAATAAGATTCATAAAACCATTCTGAACAGGCAACAATGTAATTAACGTAACAAATGAAGAAATGTAAGAAAAGAGTGTTTTCTTCTTAGGGATGGTTTTGAAAATTACTCTAAATTCCTTTGAAAAGGGATGGACCATTGTTACAAGACATGATTCCATTCCATGGCTGTGAATTACAGCTCCAGCACCGCGCATTTCATAAGCCTAAAGAACAGAAAGAAAAAGGATCATTGAACATGCAAAACGAAAGGCAAAATGGAAAAGCTAACAATATAAACAGAACCATCAGCCAGTAATATTTTGGTCAGTGACTGCCATGCAAATTAAGATATTCTATTTATTCAAAAACAAAAGGGATCAGTTACTATTGACACGAATTTTACAGCCCAGAAAAAGTATTAAGTAATGATAAACATAAAAATAAAAAATAATCAGAACATGGCAAAATCAGGTAAAACTATGATTGCCGGTCATTCCTGTCCTGAAGTTTGATACATTCCCAAAGGCGAGTTTCCAATACAGGGCCGTACAGTTTATGACATAACAAGCTTTTGTTATCAGTTATAACTATACCGTCTCTAGACAAAGTTATTTAATTCAAGCCACTCCACTACTAGCGCAGTATCAAACTGCCTTAGTAATTGCATAGGCACCCGAGACCCCATACAGTGAAGAAAGAAACTCCCTAAAAGGGACTGCTAACTGGTATGGAGGAGCTAGCTTTGCTTGCTTCTTCGTAAAGTACCCTATCCATCTTACTTTACTACGAATGGTAAAACTTAGAATAAAGAAAAGTGAAACTTCATGCTCGAACCACAACTTAGAAAATGGCCTATTCCCCTTGATAAAGGATTTGACAGCTCAATGGGCTTTTTAGACCAAAATCAAATTCCAAATGAAAATGCAAATTTTCAACACATATACTCCAGAGCATCAAGAGGAAACAATTTAGGTGCCTGCTAAACTTAAAAGAACATATAAAACACAGTGAACCATCCAAATCAAACGAAAATATGCATTGAAGGAGAATTATTCATTATGCTTCTAGGTTATCTCTCAATATGCACACCCTAGTCACGCGGTCACATTCTCCTAGCTATCCTCAGTGGTGGAGCCCCATTATCATAGGGGGCACGTGCCACTTCTCAAGATTTCAAAACCGTTGCTTGTTCTATGGAAAAATATTCATTCCAAAAGTATAGCCCTTCTCTGCCCATCTAATATAAGAAAAACATGAGCTGCCATTCCTCTCTCTTTCTGTGAGTATGTTTGCATCATTTGATCATCTGACTAATTTCCTCTTCTAAAAATTTCACACCTTGCTAATCAATAAAATATATATCAGATAGCACTCATAGGCACATAAAGACACTATTTTTCATGTAACACACCAGACATTCGATAGCATTCTCTGTTGATGCAAAACTCGGCATTATAAAATAAAACCCTATTTTCAACCTCAACCAAACTGATGCATAAATTTTGCCCCCTCCTGGGCTAATTTCCTGGCTCCACCACTAGGGATCGTAAAGACCAGAATACTGAATCATCAAAAACCTAGAAATTGATACTGCTGCTTTAGTTCTAGAGGGGCATAGATGATGCCAGTAAGTAAAAGTGCCATGATTGAATAAGGAATGTATTGGAAGCCACTAGGAGATGCGGCAAAAAATCCAAGGAACTTGAGCAACTATTTCAAACCTTCTAACAAGTGAAATATAAAATCCTCACATAAAATGAAGTCCTTCGTAAAGCTTCCACAGTGCAGAATTTAGATAAAGAATTACAAGGAACCCAAAAAGCGGGGGGAGATGGATTCCAATGGAAGATACATAAACAGCTTCTAATCCAGTGGAGCTAACATTTCGTGATGTTGAAATGGAGTATCTTGAATCTTCATTAAGTTACACCTGCCCATTCAGTTGACTCTGTGGAATAGAAAGAAATGCATGGTCCTACATGAATATGCATGCACACCTGCAAATGTAAATAAGAACATTACAAGGTAGATATTTTGCGTAGTATCACAATGTCGAGGATCCCTTTGAAGTTGTCGAATGCCTTCTATGCATGATTCAACCAATGAAAGATTTGAAATAGTATACCATAAGACCAACAAAAACCTTCTACGACTGCAAGCTTCAATTTCTTTCAATAAAGTAGAGTTGTTTACTTCAAATTCTAAGATACCATTATCAACCAAAAACAAGGAATCCCAATCCATGGCCTTAAAAATAGTTTCTAGCAGGACTGTGACTTGGGACAGCAAAGCTGCTAGAAGCCCTACTGAGTTTCTGGAATCAGGCTGATGCAGCAGAATGGGCCTCCATGCTCATCATTCAAAACAAAAATGAATGGAATTGAATGATTGTATATTAATACCTTCAAGAAGAGAGGAGTAGAATCAGTACACTTGGGCGGGTTATGGGGATAGGACTTCAAAGGAGGTGTCGACAAAATAAACCCATCAGAAGAAAGGACAAAGATGTCCTCCGGGACCATTCTCTCCTTCGGTGTGCCTGCATACAAAGCATATTCTTCAGAATATGAAGGACGAAAAAACACCCCAGAGATAGCAGAAGCTAGAAGAAGATCGATACACTGAAAAAATGAAAACCCACATCAACACTTGTGTCGACAAGCCTCTGTGTGTGTGTGCGTGTGTGTGAAGAGAGATGGAATAGAGAATAGAACCAGATGGAGACATGACAATGAGCTGACGGGACTTGGGGATGGAATCATCGTGGACTTTGATGGAAATGCTGCCTCCAGTACCCGATACCCATCCAAGCGTATAGAAGTGTTGGCAGAGTTCAGACGCTAAAGCCCTTGTTTCTTTCACAGTGTCACTGTCTAGATATGCCTGGCCGATTGATTCCTCCATCTCCACACCATTCAAAATCATATGGTCTGATGGTTCCCCCGCCACCATCATACCATTCATTTTAATTACCTCTGAAGATGTTGATGGTGACTCCATCTTCTTGCCTTTAGAGAGAGAGAGAGAAAGAGAGAGAGAGAGAGAGAGAGGTCAACAAAACTGATGCAGATTGTTTATGTATTTATTGCAATTCCAGAGAGAGAGAGAGAGACGAGGGACTAAGCGCATATTTCATGGCCTGCATTCCCTTCCATTTTCAGTCAACAACAATTAACGTTCACCAGCAAAACACAATACTTGCATTGAACCATCGTTAGAGGAAAACACCACTAAAGAGAACAGGATTAGACAAACAGGTGTAGGTAGCAGGAGATCAAAGCACCAAACATAATGATCCTACAGGTAAAGGACGCAAAAATTGGCAGCATGAGAATTGCTCTCTTTCACCATATGACTTGTGAAATTATATACGCAATGCACTTTTAGTTTCCGATACTCCATTTTATGAGAAGCTAAAAAAGCAAAAACAAAACAAAACAACAATAAAAATGAAAAGCTTGAAGAGGAGTGCAAAACTCACTTCCCTATTAAAATTTCTAAAATATAAGATGATGATCATGTCTGCTTAAGAGTACACTAGAGTCCAAGATCCACATCAATTGAAAGATAACATTTAGACATGTGAAGAACATTGCTCGTGATTGCATGAGCGATTCTAATCACCACCACTATTTAACTTTCTCTTTTCTTATTTTCTTTTTGCTTTGCCGCTGCCAAGACCGGTTATTTCCTTTTTTCCTTTTCTCTATTTACACTTCTCCATACGGTCTAAGCCCATTAGATTACGGGTTAGGCAACCCAAAGGTCCAATCAATGTAACCTACATAAAACAAAATAGAGGCTCTGACAATTAGTTGGAACCTAATTAACTCAAACCTACAGTCCAAAAGATTATTCTCTTCTCTTTTTTCTCTTTTTTTTATAAACAACAAAACCAAAATATTAACTACACTTACGGTCTCACCACTCACTACATATCACAAATCACCCTCCAATCTCTAGAAATTCAAAAACAAACGAATCCTATTTTAGAAAGGGAAAAGTGAAGCCCAAAAAATGACAAATAACAAATTTTATTCCATTTGACTCTATATCTTCAAACTTATCCTCTACAAGTTTTTCGCTCTAACCAAATCACCCAAAAACGCAAAAAAATTACATAACTTGACAAAGCTTGCAATGTGATGTTTACTTTTACAGCCATCAAACAAAACAAAATCTGTCATGATTGATTTAATATAATAAATAAATATGTCATTAATCCACTATATCATGGAGTCTTGGCCGTATATTAGAGAGACTTTCTTTTACATAAAATCCCATTGTGTTTGCATATTGTTGGAAATTCCATTATGTTTGCATGTTGTTGGGATTGTTATGGTTTATCCTTAAATGAGATTTATATGTTGGGATTGGCATGGCTTATCTTTATGGCCCATTAGCCTCACGTTTTTACATAATTGCATTTGAATTCCACAAATTATTGATAAACCAATCACAGATATGGTTCATCTATTAGTATTTAATTTGGGAAGAAACTTTTTTAA
>JAULJZ010042207.1:0-14465 GCA_032270985.1 Heliamphora pulchella
GAACTCTTTTAGTAAGTCAATGGAGACTATATTTAAATTCGATAGCGACTAAATTAAATTTAAAGTTGACAACGACTATTAATTTAAAGCAGACAATGACTAAATTAAATTTGAAGCCGACAACGGCTATTAGATAGCTGCTAAATTAAATTTAAAGCCGACAACGGCAAGACTTAATTTAAAGCCGATGGCGAAAATTTTTAATTTGAAGCCGACAACGACTAAATATAATTTAAAACCGATAGTGGCTAGATAAAAATATATTTTTTTAAATGAACATTTTAACGGCTTTTGTCGTGGTTAAATCATGTTCCAAAAAATATATTTTTAGCAAACTTAATAATATTTAGAATATTTTTTTTAGGTAATTGATAATATTTAAAATATTGTTCAATGATTTTTGTCACGGTTAAAATAAGTTCTAAATAATAATAAAAAAAATTGTTGCCAAACATGGTTTAGGGAAGAGAGAGAGAGAGAGAGAGAGAGGATTTACCATAAATCTTTCAATGCTTTTTTTCCATCCTTTAATCTGTTCTCTTTATTTTTTCTATTCCAGATTGCTGTCTTTTGCTTTCTCCTCTTCCCTAAATGCCTCTTAGATTTTTTGACGACTTCTTTCTTTTTCTTAAATGCACAAATGACAGCTTAAATAGGCAAATGGGGAAGCTTGGCCAACGTGGGAATAGTGGTGGTAAGTTATGGTAATGGTGGTTTTTAGCCACCTTACATGCATTTTGCCTTTTTGTGGATTGTTTTCGACCCATGTTTTTATCTAATGGCTATTCACATGGGTAATTCGCTCACCACTTTCTAGGCTTTTACATATATAGGTTATGTTCGGGCAGACGTTGCTTATTGACTTATTAATTTATTTTTGTTTATTTTAATTTAAACATCATAAAATTTGACTTATTGATTTATTTTTTCTTATTTTTGTCTTTTCTAAACTTTGTTTATATTTTAATAAAAAAAATTACTTTTTCGACTCGTAGGAGTCTAAAAAGTATAATATTTTGACTAAATAATGAAAAACGTTCACTAAAAATAAAAAATTTATGAAATCAAATAAACTAATAAGTCAATAAACTAAATTCACCCATTCAAGGTCATATATTTATGTGTATATATTTATAATATTATTATATTTTCCCTCCACATTGTTTTGACTTGAGGGAGAGAGAGACTAAGAGAGAACGTGGGTTTTGCCTCCATTTTTCTAATTTTTTTTATTGTAATTAGGTGATTTGAGAAATTAAAAGAGTTATTTTTTTTTTAATTTCCAAATCACTATTGTAGAGGATAAGAATTAGAATCTACTAGTCCCGTCCAAGATGGCTAAAATGTCAGGAAATGATTCCATATGTACTACACAAGAAAGGGGTGATGTCCTCTGGTGGCTATATTTTAGTGGACCCTCCGACGATCAAGTTAGGCAAGGGTTACAGAGAGAGAGAAGAACTTGAGAGAGTATTTTGACAGAGTTTTTGCAAGTAGAAGTGAGTGTACTTGTGTCTCAAAATGTGCTGGCTATTTATAGGAAGAAATATACTTGACCCACTTACGGAATTCGATCCGACCCAAGCAGATCGGGTTGTACTCCCTCTCTCTATCTGATGCATAGCAATTAATGGTTTAATAGTGACTTATCAGTGCCATCATTAGATATCTCTGCAAGATTTTTCTACAAGTGCCTTTTGTCATGTCAAGCTGTCCATCGAAACTCAGACCTAGTCTAGGTTAAGTCAACTCTTTCTGACTCTCCAGTCCTAGAGTTGGTTCAACTGCTACGAATATCTTATCATCAGATCACTTTTCTGACACGCGTATCAACTTGAGTATCAACCTTCAAGCACGGATCTAGGGGTTGCACAGCTATTCTTGCTCGGACTTGGATGCCGAGCATTCCCTTTCAAGATGCCGAACATTTCGTGTCTAAGATTAGTATTGAACTCCTTCCGAACTCGGAGCCGAGAACCATGCTCGGCTTCACATGCCCAGAGGTCCACGAACCTTGGACACATTGTCCGAGCAGCTCAGCTTACTGCCCGAGCTGGCATATAAATGCCGAGGTGCATGCCATGGTTGAAAGGCCTGTTGCGCTGTACAGCCTTCCACGTGTGCTCCACGTGGCTCTGGTCGGCCCACATGTGCTCCACGTGGTTTCGGTCGGAACTTGTCCCCCCTCAATTGCCCCCATCATCTTGTTGTAGGTCGAGATCTCGAGCTGCTGGAAGATGATGTGATGTTCTCGCTCGATTTGTTGCTTCATTTTTTGACCGGGAGGCTTGTTGAGCAAGCTTTGCTGACGTATTGTCCCTTTGCCTTCTTCACGCCAACTGTCACATCCGCCACGTGGAGGCACCCTATCGGTTCTGTGGCGCACTTAATGCGCGCATTAAATGTGTACAGCGTTAGTTGTACCTTGGGTACAGGAATGTTATTCGTCGTTTTCAATAAATGTCTATCATTTGACCTAATTATTGTGATTTGCTCGGATTCATTAATCTGACAAGGAAAAGCGCTCAGCCTTTTGATCTAAACACCAGTACTACGAGATCAACCGTCGTGATCTATTCGGATTGAGTTGCTCGAGCCGTGTGCGCTGCTTGTGTTAAATGCGCATTAAATGTATACGGTGCACGTCAGAGCACGCGCCACAACTGCTACCTTTTGGCACTTCGTTTGAATGTACAAGGGAAGCTATAAAAGGGGGAAGGTCATCCTTGTCCCACTCTTTTACGAACCATCAAGACTCCCAGAGGCTAGACAATTTCTGGCATTACTCCGGCGACTAAGATTCCGACAACTTCGGTGACTTTCCAGCCTCATAGAGTCTTCTTTTCTTAGGTTAGCGTTCTATCTTTCCAATTCCATTAACCTTTGCTGTTTATTCACTGACGCCTCGCCACTGCAACGGTTGCCGGCGACCTCCCTCCTCTATTCTGTATACATCATGGGAGTGATGTCACCGCCGTTACGATAGAGGCTAGTCTACCTGTGCTATGCCCCAGATGCCTCAGCGCCGCCGCCACCAGCCCCGACGGTGGTGGTGTTGCCGCCGAGGAAAACGTCTATTACATTTCTTGAAAATGTATATAACTCAATCATCATCATTTTCATTTTTTCATTCATTTTTTTTAGAACGAAATGGGGCGTCTTGGGCGGTATGTGGACACGCCTGAGGTTTTGGCTGAGCTCTACCGAGCTAGGTCGATCCCTGACGATGCCACCATACGCCAGACAACCGATAAAGAGACCTGGACTACTGAAGAGCCCGGGGCAGCCATTTTTCCCTTGGTGGCTCACCTGGAGTCTAGGCTAGAGTTCTCACTCCTGAGCATAGTGAGGGAGGCTCTAGCTTTTTATCGACTGTGCCCGGCGCAGCTCACCCCCAACGTTTTTTCTCTCCTGATGAGAGTAGCTCTGTTGAACCGGTACATGGGAACTGATCTTGGTGTCTGGGAACTTCGATATTGCTACTCCATATCTGAAACGTCCAAGGGTCAAAATAGTTATTACCTCAAGGCCAAGAATAATCGGAATATTGTACTTGAGCTCAAAAACTGTGAACAAGGGCAATTTGCATGATGTCATAGTGGTCGGGGGAAACTGGCAGCTCGACCCTGGCGTCCAGGTTACCCGTGTTCAGCTTTGTCCCATAAGAGCTGGGACCCCGGGTAGCTGAGCTCTTCCCCTTGAATTCTTCCCTTGTTTTTGATTTCCTCGTGTATATCCCAAGATCTTATACCTTTAATCTTTTCAAGTGCCTATTGTAACACCTCCACCATCAAAGACAGAAAGGACGGCAGAGACGGTTGAATCAATATCGACCACCTACGGTGTGCTCTGGACTGGGATAAAGACGCCCGCTCATTTAAGAGACTTTTTAATAGGGTGCCGATCAGACCAGGGGAGCTCGAACATTGATTAGAACATGTCGAGGGAGTACCAGAGCGCGGTTAGAGCACGGAGGCCTCTACATCCAGGGCTCGCAGCAGACCCTCTTCCAGCTCGACCAGCCGAACAGTCTTCTAGGCAATAGAGATGTCATAGAGGAACTTGTTCAACCTGCTAGGGAACGTGCTTGGCCTGACCACCGCCACTAAGCCAGCCACCGCTTAAACTCCACAGTCTAGGACGACCATCACGCACCACCAGCCGCCCGTGCTCTCGCTCCAACCCAACCAGCTCGGGCTCAAAAGAGGAGGAGCACAACCGCTGACAGCGCCAAACGGGAGATACAGCGCCGAGTCGAGGCACCCACCCAACCCTCTAAGCCGAACAAGACAGAGGATGCCGCGCTGACCTCTAAGGTGCCACTCTCTTTTTCTCCTACGTACCGTGGCAAGCCTGTCACCGCTCTAGATTCGGTGCAGTAGAGCCATCACGTCACGTGGGCTCTGGCCAAGAGCCTCTGCCTCCTCAAAGACAAGGCAGACTACACGGTTATTCCAGATGCTTCGCTGACCAAGCAGGACGCACAACATATTATTTTGGTAAGATACTCGGTACTCTATCCTATAGTAGTTGTATTTGCACTTTTTCCTTGAACGGTCCCCCGGGTTAACCTTGTCTCTTAACAGGGCCTGCAAATGGGGATGGAGGCTACCGACCAGTGCAGCAGGGTGCAAGAGAAGCACGATCTCCTCCACGTTGAAGTTTTAAAGCTCAAGGAGGACATCGGGTCCTTCAAGATCAGGTCGGCGAAGCCTCAAAGGCTATGGAGGACGCTAAAGTTCGTGCTGCCCGGGCTTTGAACGCTGTGAAAGAGCAGGAAGGAAATCTTTCTTTCGTTATCAAGGAGCTCGACGCGGCATCGAAGGCAAATGATTCACTTGAGAAGGAAAATGCCGAGCTTAGAGCGGCCAATGCCCAAATTCACAAAGAACGGTTTGATGAGGGCTATGACCGAGCGAGGGACTTCTATGAGGCCCAGGTGATGAGCATGCAGAATCCACTGTTCAAGATGAGGTGGGACTCGGCTCTCAACGCTGCGCTCGTGGGCTCAAATTTCGAGCTGCGCATAAATGTCCCCTGGATCCACCCCACAATCCCATTTCCCAACCAACTCTCTCACTTGATCGGCCTGGCCATACCTCCGAGCTTCAAGGTGGAGGCTGTGCCCGTCTCTACTGTTCAGGTCGACCCTCCGCCGCCTCTAGCGCAAGAGTTCGACGTACCTCCACCTCTCCCTATCGAGCCGACCGAATAGGGTGGCGAATTTGAAGAGTTTGAGCCACTGTAGTCGGAGTCTGGGGCCTCGGGCGCCAATGTCACAGTGGATCTCACCCTGAAGGAAGACCTGCCGCCTGAGGAGGAGTCCCCCATCCATGGGGAGGAAGAGCAAGTGGCCGTGGAGAAGCGTGCAGGCTCCATCCCAACAGAGCAGAATGAGACGGACGCTGCTCAGATGCCCTAGCCCTTTTGTTCTTCTTTTATTTTTGTTATGTTTGGAATTTTTTTCTCCAAGTTCGCATTGTACAACCTCGATCCAACTGTGAGGTCTGCATGCCTCTGCTTTGTACACAATTTCATCTTATTAATGAAAAGTGTTTTTGTTCGATCTCTCGCAACTGCTGTTCCATTGATATTTATTGTTACTTTCTTAATTTTTTACACAAGTGCATGACGCTCAGCCTCATATCGCTTTGTGAGGCCGAGCATTCTAATTATACTTTCAAAATTGCCAAGCAAAGGAATTTCACATTCGTGTCATCATGCAAAACTGCCCGAACACTTAGTGTAAATCCAAGCTGTAGTGCATTCATAGCCGACCGAACAAAACGCTTAGCCGAGCTAGGTCACTCAATTGCATTGATTTTGTTTGATGTAGAAACCTCAAAATTACCAAGTGGCTCAAGGTCGACTCTAGCTATTTTCCTGTTCGGATGAAATGATGCTGCTTAACTGAGCTGGGCCCCTTGAAGTCAATTGGGGACTTATAATGCCTAGCCAAGCTAGTATTTTCTTGCCTAGGCATGACTTGAAGTCATTTGGGACTTTTATTGCCTAGCCAAGCTAAGAATTTCTTGCCCAAGCATGACTCAAAGTCATCTGGGACTTGTTGCCTAGCCAGGTTAGGGCTTTCTTGCCCATGACTCGAAGTCATCTGGGACTTGTTGCCTAGCTAGGCTAGGGCTTTCTTGCCCAAGCATGACTCGATGTCATTTGGGACTTTTATTGTCTAGCCAGGCTATGACTTTCTTGCCTAGGCATGACTTGAAGTCATCTAGGACTTGTTCCCTAGCCAGGCATGGACTTTCTTGCCCAGGCATGACTCGGAGTCATCTGGGATTTTTATTGCCTAGCCAGGCTAGGACTTTCTTGCCGAGGCATGACTTGAAGTCATTTGGGACTTGTTGCCTAGCCAGGCTAGGACTTTCTTGCCCAAGCATGACTCGAAATCATATGGGACTTTAATTACCTAGCTAGGCTAGGACTGCGTTGAGATGCCTTAACCAGACACGAACTTTTTCATCAAAAGGTCTCTTTATTCATCATTTATGGAACAAATTTACAGTTTTGACACTTTAATGATAAAACTTCCTTAAATTCTGGGCATTCCAGGGCCTTGGGATCTGCTTCCCTTCTAAATCTTCAAGTCTATATGCTCCCGTGCCTGCAACTGACGTGACTTTGTACGGACCCTCCCAGGTCGGGCCTAGCTTGCCATCAAGGGGGTCCTTTGTATTAAGGAGGACCTTTCTGAGAACCAGCTCGCCGACCTAAAAGATCTTTTGGTTCACTCGTCTATTGTAAAATTTTTCAAGTTGCTGGTGGTAGGCCACAAGCTTGACCATAGCCTGCTCTCTTCTTTCCTCGGCTTATGTCCAAGTGTCGAGCAATGCTGAGGCTGTTATTCCTGAACTCGAAGGCTTCAGTTCTAATAGTGGGCAAGCTGACCTCCAGAGGGATCACTGCTTCCAAACCATAGGCAATGGCAAATGGTGTCTCCCCGGTAGAACTTCTAGGAGTTGTTCGGTAGGCCCATAATACCGATGGGAGCTCGTCTACCATTTTCCTTTAGCCTTCTCCAACCTTCTCTTCAGCACGGATAGAAGTGTCATGTTCGAGATTTCTACTTGGCCGTTACTCTAAGGGAATAAGGGTGTTGAGAAATAATTCTTTATTCCCAAACCTGAGCAGAATGTCTTGAACAAATTACTGTCAAACTGTTTCCCATTGTCTGCAACTATGGCACGCGAAATACCGAACTTGGTAATGATGTTCTTTCATAAAAACTTCTTCGCGTCTACGTCTCTGATGTTAGCTAAGGGCTCAACCTCCACCCATTTGGAAAAATAATCTGTTGCTACTATTAGGAACTTTTTATTGCGGGTGCCTTAGGCAATGGCCCAACAATATCCAGTCCCCATTGAGCAAAGGGCCATGAGCTGTTGATCGAGCTAAGTTCCTCGGCTGACTGCCTGTGTAGGGGTGCAAATTTCTGACAATTCTCACACTTTTGTGAATATACCTAGGCATCTTTCTGTATGTAGGGCCACCAATAGCCCTAAATTATTGCTCGGTGTGCCAAAGACCTTCCCCTAGTATGGCCCCCACATATCGCTTCATGAAGCTCGAACAGAAAGTCTTGGGCTTTGTTCGGAAGAACACACAGTAGATAGGGCCATGAGAAAGATCTTCTATATAACTGACCCTTAAGAGATAGCCAAAATCGTGTAGCTTTATGTTTGACCTTATGTGCCTCTTTTTTATCCTCTGGGAGTTGACCATCTTTAAGGAACTTGATGATAGGATCCATCCAGCTCGGCTCTTGGTTGTTGGCAACGGCATAAACCTGCCGAGCAGTCGTTTCAATGCTCGAACTCTCCTGTTTCTGTACTTCTACTGTCCTCTTGAGCCCGAGCTCGGTTGCCGAGGCTAGGGCTGCTAAGGTATCGACATGAGAATTCCCTTCCTTGTTGACTTGTTCGATCTACACTTCTTCGAATCCCCTGACCAGCTCAAGTGCTATGGAAAGATAGGAAACCATCATGTCATCTCTAGCGTTATACTGCCCAGTTATTTGGTTCACTACTAATTGGAAATCGCAAAATACTTTCAACTTTTTAATGCCCAGGAGTTCGGTGCTTCTGAGCCCTGCGAGTAATGCTTCATACTCGGCTTCGTTATTAGACGCTACGACTCCCAATATGATAGAATTCTCTATTACTGATCCGTCTAGGGAGATGAGGACCACCCCTGCTCCTGAGCTTTTCTGGTTTGACGCGCCGTCAATGTATAACCTCCATCTTTGCATTGATTCATAGCCATTTTGGGTGGCCTTCGATTCTCCATTTTCTGTTCCAGCTTCTATTCTAGCCTGGTCATCCTTCCCTCCAGCTCGGACTCGACCGTGGTTGGGTCCGAGCTGAGTAAAGAGCTCGACCTAGAGAATTCGGCCATAAAGTCCGCTAGGACCTACCCCTTGATTGCCGTACTTGGTCGGAACTCGATGTCATACTCCCCGAGCTCCACTCCCCATTTGGTAATTCATCCGGAGAAGTCAGCCCTCCGCAGCAAAGCTTTAACCAGGTGTGTAGTCTGGACAACGATTTTATGTGCCTGGAACTATTGTGCCAGCTTTCGATATGCCATGACCAGAGCCAGCATTAGCTTTTCCAGGGGCAAGTACCTAGTCTCGGTGTTGAGGAAGGTGTGGCTGACATAATAAATGGAAGCTGCTCAGCAATGTCCAGCCTGACCAGGACGGTAGTAGCTGCGCGTTCTGACACTGCAAGGTACATATATAGCTCCTCGCCAAACATGGGCTTGGATAGAAGAGGAGCCGAGGTCAGGTACTCCTTCAATTTCTAGAGTGCCTGATCACACTCCTCCCCCCAGATAAAATTTTTGCCCTTTTTCAACAACTGGAAGAAATGATGGCACTTATCTGAGGATCGGCTAATGAATCTATTCTGAGCTGCTGCCATTTCTGTCAGTCGCTGTATCTCACTAGCGGTCTTTAGGGTTGTATGTTCTGAATTGTCGCGATCTGGTCGGGATCTACCTCGATCCCTCTCTTGCTTATCAAGTGCACCAAAAACTTACCTGATTGTACACCAAATGCACATTTCGAGGCATTAAGCCTCAGTTTGTAGGTTTTCAGCACCTCGAAGACGCTGCTCAGGTCGGCCAAATGATCGTGCTCTTGCTTGGTCGTCACTACCATTTCGTCTATGTAAACTTCAATACTCTAACCTAGCATAGGTTGGAATATCTTAGTTACGAGACTTTGGTAGGTTGCCCCAGCATTCTTCAAGTCAAAGGGCATGACCTTGTAACAGTATAATCATCTGAGAGTGATGAAATTGGTCTTCTCTTGATCGTTTGGGCTCAAAGCTATCTGGTTGTTGCCCCCATAGGCATCCAAAAAACTAATGGTTCTGTGTCCGGCCGCCGAGTCCACTAGCTGATCAATCTTGGGAAGTGGGAACGAATCTTTAGGGCATGCTTTGTTCAGGTCGGTGAAATCAACACAGACCCTCCACTTCCCATTTTTCTTCTTCACTACTACAGTGTTGGACAACCATTGGGGGTACTGCACCTCCCTTATTGTCCCTGCCTCGAGCAATTTCTCAACCTCCTCTGCTACGGCCTCCGAGTGTTGAGCCGACGATCTCCTTCCGCGCTGGACTATTGGCTTGTGTGAGGGATCCATGTTCAATTTGTGCTGCATTACTTCTGGGTCGATTCTTGGCATTTCATAGGGAGTCTAAGCAAATACCTCCACATTTGATTTGAGGAAGCTCACCAGGTCGGTTTCATCTTACTCGGCCATATGAGATCCGAGGAGGAAGAAACGATCAGTGTCGTCCTCATTCAATATAATCATCTTCAGTGGCTCCACCACTTTTTCTGTTGGTGTTCTCCCCACGTCTTCCAAGAGTGGCCTGTCTTGAACTTCAACCACACACATCTGCTCATCGCTGGACGAGCCTGCTTTTTCTCGGATTGCAGCCATAAAACATTGCTTGGCCGCTACCTGATCTCCTCGGATTGTTTCTACACCCCTAGCGGTTAGGAACTTCAGGACTTGATGATATGTTGAGAGGATGTCCTTAAGCTGGTGAAGTCAAGTCCTCCCCATTATAGCATTGTAGGGGGATGGCACATCTACCACCAAAAATTCAATAGTCTTGAGCTCGGAGCCTACCTTGACCGGCAGTGTGATTCTCCCCATTGGCAGGACGGGCTGACCGTTGAACCCGACCAAAGGGGTGTGGCATTTCAACAAATCCTCTTTCTTAAGCCCTAACTTCTGGAAAAGGTCAGAATACATCACCTCCGCCGAGCTTCCTTGGTTGACCAAGATACGCTTCACGTCATACCTCCCAATCCAGAGGGTTATAACGAGTGCATCGTTGTGCGGGTGTTCAACCCCTTCTAGGTCGGAATCAGTGAAAGTCACGTCTCCTACCAAGAACTCACTGCTCAGAGATTTTCTTTTGCCCGAACCACCCTGGCCGAGTTGGGTCTGCATAACCTCGCATCGATGTGCCCTCTTTCGGCTTTCACCCCTTACCTCATTTGACGTTTTCGGCCTAGAGGCTACATGTATGACATTGATAATTCCCACGGGTTCCTCTACTCCTCTACCCTGCTCGGCATGAACATACTGTTCATCCCGGGTTTTTTCTTTATCGATATACTGCCCGAGGTTCCATGCCTTCACCTGCTCCTCCATGAACCTTTTGAAGGTTCGGCAACGATCTGTGTAATGCCCATGTTTTCTATGGTAAGCACAATGTTTTTTCTCGTCTCGCTTGCTTGGATCTGTGAACATCTTTGTTGGCCAGACAAACCACGGTTTATCTTTAATCTGGTTGACCAGCTTGTGAATGGGCTCCTTGAATACAGTATTGGCCACTTCATATACTTCGTTTGGCCTCTCGCGCTCTTTTTCCCGATGAGTCTTCTTCTTGACCTTCTTGTTCACCTTCTTTTCTGTTCGGGATCCTTTCTGCGCTTCCTGGGCAGGGATTTCATTACTCACTCCTTCCATATCCTCCTTAACTTTGGAGTACTGCTCGATTCTCAACATCAGCTCGAACATGCCCTGAGCAGGCCTCTTGGTCAAGAAATGCCTCAATTTGTAGGTTTTATGCAACCCCAACTTGAAAGAGGCTACGGCAAGCTGCTCATTGCAATCATCAATGTCGTTAAAGGTCTCCCAGTAACGCCGAGCATAGGGACTCAAGCTTTCATTCTTAGCTTTCCTCAAACCGAGCAGAGAGTCAATCTCCATGGGCTGACGACTGTTCGTAATGAACCTTGCTGCAAACAGCTCGGCGAGCTGCCTCCAACTTCCAACAAACCCAGCTGGGAGTTTATCAAACCAACGTAGAGCTGCCTCACCCAAGTTGGATGGAAAAATCCTACACATCAGGGCATCATTTTAGCTCCAGAGTGCCATCATTTGTCTAAAATGCCGAATATGACCCATAGGGTAAGTTTTCCCATCATAGAGGTTGAACTTAGGGGTTTGAAATTTCGTGGGCGGATCTGCTCCATCTACCTCCCTTGTAAATGGGGAGGCAGATATTTGCTCCAGCGCCCTCCGAGCCACGTCTTGAGCCGACCTCCCCGTGCTCGACTGTAATCTTCCCTCGAGCTGAAGGTTCAGCCACTGCTTGAGCTCTTCCTTTTCTTTCGCACGCCCGATCTCCTGACCAGTCTGCTGTTGCTACTCATCACGGCGCACGGCTGGTGCATGGGTGTTGTTGGAGGTCTGTGTCTACCCCTATCTCTTCCTCTTAGAGCCTGAGACAAGACTCCTCTCAGGGTCTTCTTCACGTTGATCAAGTCGAGGATCCCTCCTTGAGCTACGAGTTGCCTAAGGCCGAGCAATGCCTCTCCTTTGATCATTGTTGGACCTCTCGTGGTTGGACTGCTCATGTTCAGACCGCGCTTCTGGTGAGCGTCGATTCGCCTAAGCCCTCATTTCGTGGAGCTCTTATTAGAGCCTGACCAGTTGCTGGTCTCTCCTGTTCAGCTCGCCTTGGTACCCCGCCAACACTTGTTGCATTGTGTAACGTGGGGGGTAATCCCCTTCAGAAGGCATTATTTCATGGGAGCCCCCAACATGGGTGTGTTCCTTTCTTTAGTTGATCCTAGCTCCGCCAACATGAACTTCAGAGGGAATAGAGTGTCCTCTTCTATGGTGAGTTGCGTGTGATGCTTCTGCGCTTGGTGTACGTGGTTCTCTCACCAAATTATGATTGTGGTTTTCCTTACTAGCCATGGAGGCATTCTAGATATTTCCCATAGATGGCGCTAAATTGTAGAGGATAAGGATTGGGATCTATTGGTCCCGTCCAAGCTGGCTGAAGTGTCAAGAAATGATTCCACGTGTACGCCTGCACAAGAAAGGGGTGAGATGTCCTCCGGTGGCTTTATTCCGATGGACCCTCCGACGATCAAGTCAGGCAAGGGTTACAGAGAGAGAAGAACTTGAGAGAGTATTTTGATAGAGTTTTTGCTAGTAGAAGTGAGCGTACCTGTGTCTCAAAATGTGCTCGCTATTTATAGGAAGAAATATACTTGACCCGCTTATGGAATTCGACCCGACCCGAGCAAGTCGGGTTGTACTCCCTTTCATTGTCCGATGCATAGCAATTAATGGTTTGATAGTGACTTATCAGTGCCATCATTAGATCTCTCTGCAAGTGCCTTTTGTCATGTCAAGCTTTCCATCAAAATTCAGGCCTAGTCTAGGCTAAGTCAACTCTTTCTGACTCCCTAGTCCTAGAGTTGGTTCAACCGCTACTAATCTCTTGTCATCAAATCACTTTTCTGACACGCGTATCAACTTTAGTATTAACCTTCAAGCTCGAATCTAGGGGTTGCACAGCTCGTCCTGCTCGGATTTGGATGTCGAGCATTCCCTTTCATGATGCCAAACACTTCGTGTCTAAGGTCGGTATTGAACTCCTTCCGAACTCAGAGCTGAGAACCATTGCTCGACTTCACATGCCCAGAGGTCCATGAACCTTGGACACATTGTCCGAGCAGCTCAACTTACTGCCCGAGCTGGCATATAAATGCTGAGGTGTATGCCATGGTTGAAAGGCTTGTTACGCTGTATGGCTTTCCACGTGTGTTCCACGTGGCTCTGGTTCTACTAGAAGTGCCCAATCTAGTAAGAATTCTCCGACTTTCTTCTTCTTCTTCTTGTTCTACTAAAAGTGTCTGGTTTATTACCTCCGAATATGTCAATAATCTCATGGGTCGTACGATTCTTCGAATTTCTGGCTTCAATCCATCTTCAAATTTTCTTGCTTTCATATTTTCAGTTGAAATCATATGAGGTGCGTATTCTACAAGATTCGTAAATTCGACTTCGTAGTCAGCTACGGTCATTGATTCTTTTTGCTTGAGTTGTTGAAACTCCGTACTCTTAGCGTCCAGAAGTGACTGAAGAATGTACTTTTCGCTAAAAACCAGTAAGAACCTTTCCCAGGTCATTTCGGGCTCTGCTTCTTCCTTCATCGTCCACCATCGATGTGCTTCATTTTCTAGTTGGTAGGCCGCTAATTCGACTTTATGCCTTTCGCTACATTCTAGTACTCGAAAAATTTTATTGAGGGTTGCTATCCAAGCATTTGCACTAATTGGATCCAATCTGCTTTCAAAGGTTGGAGGTTTGAGTTTTAGGAACTCTTTAATGTTCGCCCTCATTGTGTACAGCTGTTCTGGATTTTCTTGACGTGGGTTATTATTTTATTGTTGGTTTTTAGGGTGTTAACCTCCTAGCTGTTGGTTCATAGACTAAGGATTCTCACATCTTCCTTCAGGTCGTTGAGGTGGGGGTACAAAATTTCATGGGAGGTGCATCCGAACTATTTTGGCTAACTCTGCCACACTTCGCTGGAGTTGGTATAAACGCTTGTTCATATTGACTGAAGTCTGATTTTGCGTACTGCCACGAGTAGGAGCCATATCTTAATCTACAAAGGCCACAGTAGGGTTACCGACTAAACTTATCAATGTTAACTTTCGGATCAATAAAGTAGTCATTCGCTTAACAGGAGGAGCTACCATCCAACTCGATTAATTCTCCCAGACTTCCCATTAGAAGAAACGGTGATCAAGCGCTCTTCTAATTGGAATTTCAAGGATAATTGCTCGGTTGTTATCAGACTTAGCAAGGCATTACCATTTTCTACATCAAGCATAACATACGTACATCACAGACAAAAGACAGACTAATTCAACTAAGCTTTTAACTATACGAATTCCTATAGTTTCATGTTCTACTGGAATGTTAATATAGTCATGGAATCGCAACCTTCGAACAGAAGTCACATGGGTCGGGGACAACTACTTTTAACCCTTTTATATTTATTTTAGCTTTCTAATAAAAGGAAAACACAACCAAATAGCCAAACTCACACGGGCCATTTAATTAAACACACACACACACAGGCAACACACCAACACACACACACACACACACT
>JAULJZ010042218.1:0-14465 GCA_032270985.1 Heliamphora pulchella
TAGACAAAGTCCATAGATAAAACAATGTTACTGAACCGATTAAACTATGCCCTTGGTGATTGTTGCAATCCATAAATGAATTACAGGGGCTACTTACCTTTCCAGAATACTGCCCCTTAAGTAAATTGTCATGAAGGAAGGTATTCTTGACATTCAGTTAGTGAAGAGGCCAACAATAAGAAGCTGCCAAGGATACAAGAAGACAAACAATAATTAATTTTTGCAACAGGGACGAAGGTAACACTAAAATCTTTATTAAGAACCTGAGTAAATCCTTTAGCTACGACACCGGCATTATACCGATCCACAGAACTATCAATTAAATACTTCACACTAAAGATCCACTTACACCTCATTGTCTTTTCACCAGGAGATAATGCATAAGCTCCCAAGTATAATTAGTTTCCAAGGCATCCATCTTTATTTTCATGGCGATGACCCACTGTACGATATGGAGTTGAAAGACCATCATATGAAACATACTAGGAGATAGGATAGTTAGTACTGTTAAGTCAACCATAACGGGAATGAGGTTTGCGAGTACGAGGAAGATGACGATGTGAAAGGGATGGTGCAGAAATATACTGGCAAAGGAGGCTAAGAGCGAGGGTGGTGAGGGTACATCAGCAAAGCGGTAGGAGGCCCGTGTATTGAGGGAGATGTGGGTTCCATTAGCGAAGGAGGGTAAATAATGAAAACTAGACGAGCACTCGTGAAGAGGTCCACCATGGAAGTAAAGGGGTAGATTCTTGTACAATGGCTATAGTACTATAGAATAGGATATCTTCACAAAAAGTAACATCAAGAGAGTTAAACATCTGGCGAGACATGAGATCATAAAAACGATAACCTTTGGATATAGCAGAATAGCCCCAAAAGATGCATCTAACAAATTTATTATCCAATTTAGTACAAGTTAGACAATGATTTGGAATGGAACAAGTATAACCAAAATCCAAGGTAGAAGAAAAAAAGAATACGATCGGGCTAAAGAACTTGAAGAAGAGCCAAACCATGTAGGATTCAACTAGGAGTGCGATTAATGAGGTAAACTGCAGTACAAACAACCATATGCCAATAAGACTTAGGTATATATGCATGCCATAGAAGAGGTAATGAACGACAAATATAATATGGCGATTCTTACGTTGCGCGACGTTGTTCTATTCGGGAGTGTATGGACATGTAAGTTGTTGGAGGATGTCTTTATGACTAAGGTGGGAACGAAAGGCATCATAAATGTATTCATCAATATTATCAGATCGTATTTGGCGAACATCAATGTTAAATCGAGTTTTGACCATTTGAAGAAATTGATCAAATATGGGTAACACATCAGATTTTCGTTTTAGTAAATATACCTATGTGCAACGAGAATGGTCATTAATAAAAGTCACATAATAACGATATCTAGACAAAGCTGCAACCGGGGAGGGTGTCTATACTATATACATCCGAATGAATATGAAAAAAAATACTAGACATACGATGCATACGAGGAATATAATTAGTGCGAGTATGTTTAGAAAGTTTACATATCACACAGTGAAATTTATGGTGTTTACATGCTTTCTGAAAGGACGGAAGTAACAAACACAAATATTGAAATTTTTCATGTCCTAAAGGGAATGACTTGCATTCCAAGTTTGAAGAGAGAAAGATTATGAGGAAGACTCCAACAAGACAAAAGGCTGAAGACTCGAGATAGGTGGCTTCCCAAAGTAATATAGCCCGCCAGGCTCATATCCCTGTTAAAAATTTTATTCAAACTTAAGTCCTGAAGCAAAAAATGTGTCGGTGAGAAAATGACAACACAATGAAGATTTTTAGCTTGACGACTAACATATAGGAATTTAATTAGTTGAGTCAAGAATAATATCAAAAGATAGAGACACAACACCCTTATGACGAATCCATGAGGTGGAGCCATCAACAAGGAGAACAATATGATTAGCAGAAATGACAGGGGCAGAAAATAAAGACAACTCACCAGTCATATGATCATTGGCTCTGGAATCTAAAAGCCATGTAAATTTGTCAGATCGAACATGTAAAGCGGTGGGAACACCTGAGGCTAAAGTTGCAGTGGGAGTTGATGCCTTGACCTGAGCAGCGAGGGAGCTAAGTTGCAGGAGGCTCAGGACTTGCAAAATGCTCAACAACGGCAACAATGCGAGAGGACTTAGAACTAGAGATATGGTTTAGAGCGAAGCATTGCTTTAATTCAAGGTGAAGTTTGAAACAATGAGCCTTAGTGTGTCTTACTTCGCCATAATGATAGCAAACAACCTTTCTAGTAGAGATACGAGATTCAAAATTAGCAACAAGGGCCATCTGATCAATCATAACTGGAGGTGCAGAGACATGAGAAGAGCGGATTGGAGTAAGTGACGTTGATGCTTCTCACCACCAATAGTAGTTAAGGCTTCATATAAAGAAGGCATAGGTGGGCAGTTCAAAGTTTGAATGCGGAGAGACTTAAGAACTGATATATATGTTGACGAGCGAACTTTTTAAACATTATAGAAGTTGCCTCATCCGGAAAATTACTTAATGGCTCATATTGGGCCAACTCTTCCTATTGAGATTGTAAATACCTAAAGAATTCAACCACCGAGAATCCTAAATCCTCATGGGAGGCATGAAAAATAGCTTGATATAGCTAAAAATTGAGGGCATTGTTCTGGACATGTGCATACATTTGTGCCAATTCAGTCCATAATCGAGGAACAGTATTATGGTGCATGAACATATCGTAGACATATTCCTCCATTGAATTGAAGACCCAACCAAGATGGTGCAATTATCAATATCCCACTGAACACGCTTAGGATCAGTCTTCGAGGGTGGCTTCTCTGTCTCTAAAAGCCAACTAGACTTTCCTTTTCTTCTGAGAAAGAGACAGAGCTGGACTCTAGGTTTTTTTCATTCAACAATACACTAGTAATACGATGAGCACGTGCATGTTGAGAAAGAGAAAAATCTAATAAAGATGACTTGGTGGCACTCGTCATTGGATTCAGTCATAATGTCTAATAAATTGACTTGAACCAACCAAAAAATAGATAGCAGAAGAAGTGGCAGAACAAAGAACAATGTTACCGGAACAAAGACGGTAACCCTAAGCAAGTATGAAGAACGAAAATAAGAGATTTACCACATTAGTAAATCACAGCAAATCTAATCCGAGAATTAGATCAAACAGAGAATTAATGGTAAGTGAGATCCGAGAACCAGATTAAACAGATGCCTCAATGTAATTACCAAGGGGTCGTTGTTGAAGTTGTGCTCGAAATAGTGTTCGCGAACTAGAGAAGAGGTCGTTGGAAAAGTGTTTAAGTCGGCTAGGGTTTTGGTCGACTGAAGGGAAGGTGAGGAGAGAAGAGGTCGTCAGCGCGGGGTTTGGGTGGCTAGAGGTCTGGTTGTCGACAAAGTAGTGGTCAGTGAATTAGTGACCGACTAGGGTTTTGGTAGGCTATAGTCTGGTCGTTTGCGAAGTAGACTATTGGTCTGGTTGATGGAAAAGTAGTGATCGGCGATGCTTGGTCGACAACAAGTGGTCGGCGGTGGATGGTTGGCGATGACGCAATGTAGGAGTGGTCGTCGGCGAATGAGCGACTAGGATTTTCGGGACAAGAACAATTTTTTTCTTTCTTTCTGATGAAGGATTTGGCTCTGATACCAAAAAGAATAAATAAATTTAGTTATTTTGGCTTTATCTCCAAAGAGGAATATCTATCTATTTATAATAATGGAGTAGTTTTACAAAATGGATGAATAGAGAAGAAATAAGTCAAAGATAACATTATAAATTAAGAAATTGTAGTTTTTATAATATTTATTATTTCCAATATGCCCCGAAGTAGCCATGGAGAAGAGGATAGGAAAATAAGCAACACTTGATATGCATTGTCTAGTAGGAGAGAGAATGGGAAGGAAAGGTTGTTGCGTCTTTGTAAACCTCCAATTTGCGAAGGTAGGACAGAAGTAGCGCAGGATCATTATGTTTTGTTAAAAAAATGAGAGGGCACCAAAGCTAAGAGAAAAAACTTATTGTGGTGATTAAAAGAGAGAACTAATTGAAGTAGGTTTGGTTGTTTGCCCCGAAACCAAAATGATGTAAGTAGGAAATTGTGGCCTGAGACAGTCAACAAGTGGACTTGTGGTTGGTTGAGGGTTGGAACAAGTTGTATGGTTGAGGATCTTAATGGTGGAAGAGGGTTTCTTGGGTTTACAGATGGAATAGGTGAGGTTGTCTTGATTTTCACAATTGCAGGATATCTTAACTTAGTTGGAGCATTTTTGTTAATGGCATCTATTTCATGGTGTTACAATGTCAATTTAATGGCCAAATGGTTGGGCAAGGTATTAGGGCATGCTAGCAAACTTTCACGACCCAAAACTGTAAGAAAAGATTTGTGACCGGCTAGTGAATCAAATCCACCTATTGCCTACTAAAAACTAGTTTAGAGATTTTAGATAAACAAGTTGAATAATAAAGTAGAAAAAACGTGACAAGTATATACATCTCCATAGTTGATCTAAAAATGCCCATTATATAAATACAAGTATTCCAAAATAAGATCTAATTACAAACTTCAAGAGCCCGTTGTTATTGGCTTGAACCAAGAAAAAAATACAAGTCTCATTTGCAGAGCCACAAAACAATGCTTCGAGCAACATGGATGATTTATCAACATACTCGCTATTTTCATGACATGATATAATAACAACTTCATAAGTTAAAGATTGTGTGAGTATAAGAATATCACAGTTACAAGCTGTATGGTGGTAAAACCGTAGAGTGCTTGAAATAGGCAAGAACCAGTTATTTGGATCCTGGGAGTGGGCCAAGCAAACCTGCACAAGGTAGCAATGGTGTAACTGGCCGGCAGCGAATGCCGTAATGCTACTCTGATGGTTAAGTTAGTGTATTGCGGGCTTCAGGGAATGGAATAATCTAAAGGAACAATTTGGGTTCAGTTTTGCAGAGTTTCTAGAGGATGCATGTTGTGTACCTTCTAGTGTGGATTGGCCCTCTTTATCTAGGCGATGTAGGCAATATATGGAATTATATTATTTAGGATATTACATTATTTAGATATTATTTTATTTCTCTTTCTAATTAATTAAGATATTATATAATTTTGTTTCCTTTAATTAATGATTCAAGTTTATTTTTTAATTAGAGTTTAAGTTTATAAATAAAGTGGCCTTTCAATGTATAGGGCAAACTTTGATGAATAAAAATTGAGTTTTAAGTTTCGATTGCTAGTTTGGAATTTTTTTCTTTCTTTTCTGTTCTTTTGGGTTACTAGTCCTATAATCGCCGGTTGTCCGATATCAATTGATATCAAAGCAAAAATTCGATCTATTGCCTTCTCCTTGTCGTTGTTACATATTTGCTACACTATCAATCCACTGCTACGGTATCATCATCACCGCTGCCTCGGCGAGCACCTCCACCGGTCGCCATCCCGAAGTTGAACTTTGTTTGTGAACACACCACCGCCCAAGTCAACGCCGCATAGCCACCTAGGCTTGTCGCCACCTTTGTCGACCAAGTTTGCGGCTTCCTTCGCCGCCATCAGTCGCTGTTGTAGACATCGATTGCCTCCGTCGTATTTGCCATTGCCGTCTCGCGCTGGTGCCATCACGTGTTGGCTAATCCCATCACTCCCATCGGCGTTGCACCACGACACTAGTTCTGATACCTTGCTATTCGGTATTTGGTAGAACTCAACCCCAAAAGCTAGCTATTGAGGTGAAGGTGCCCTCATGCTTATATACTGTACATCACTTTGTATTCAGTAGATGTGGGACTTCGCTTCACAGTGGACAACATATGGAATTATATTATTTAGGATATTATATTATTTATATACTATTTTATTTTCCTTTTCAGTTAATTAGAATATTATATGATTTTGTTTTCTTTAGTTAAGGATTTAAGTTTCTATTTTTAATTAGGGTTTAAGCTTATTAATAATGTAGTCTTTCAATGTATAGGGCAGACCTTGATGAATAAAAATCGAGTTTTGAGTTTAGATTGCTATTTTGAATTTATTCTCTTTCTTTTTTGTTTTTTTGTTTTTTATTACTAATCCCATAATCACCAGTTGTACAACATCAATAGGGGCTTAAGGTTCTTGCTTCTGGGGGCTAATGATGGGCTGAATCCTATCAGCAGCATTACTTTGCAGGTAGGGAGGTCAGGCCTATGACTCCCAGAAGTGGAGTGTTGCAATGGATTTGTTTGGGGTTCCTGAGGTAGATCGAATCGCTATTAATGCCCTTTGCTCGGCCACGCTACTCTCATTAATGCTACAAGGTCAGCCACACTACCCTCATAAATGCTTCAGAGCTCAGTGTGCGGTTGTGAGCTGGGATCTGTCATTGAAGCGGTTGTAGGCTGGGCCCATCTTGAGTGCTCGCCTACGTGGGGGGCCCAATGTCTCGACTAAGGACCCAAGTTTGATCCTTCCCCTTCCACAAGCTTATATAGAAGATGCTATGTAAACAACTCATTATGCATTTATGAAAATACCACAAGTAACAAGTATAATTGTTTTCAACATTGGCCCGTTACAAGTGTGAATTTATTGGCCAAATGGTAGTGCAAGGTTTTAGGACATGTATGGGTTAACTTTCACGAGCCAAACCCGTAGGAAAAGATTTGTGATCAGCCAGTGAGTCAAACCCACCTAAGGCTTACTAAAAACTAGTTTAGGGATTTTAGACATAACAAGTTGAATAATAAAATATCAAAAGCATGTTAAGTATATATATATCACCAGAGTTGATGGTGGTATTTCTAGCCCAAAACATGGGCTGTTTCTCGTGGCAGTTGGGTTCCTGGTGGCATGATGGTGGTGGTGGGAGGTAGAGCAAGAGGTGATGGAGAGTTGTGGCTGTGGGTGGTGGTGTGTATTCCGTGAAGGAGAGGGGAAGGAAAGGAGGGTGGTGGCTGCGGCTAGGAGCGAGGAAGGAGGGTGGAAGAGCTTACCCTGGTGGTTGGCAGTGGAGCTGGTGGTTGCTGGGGTGGCTGGTGGCTGAGAGGGGCAGCGCCTCCTCTCTCTCTCTCTCTCTATCTCTCTCCTCCCGGTTTCTCTCCTCTTGTTCTCTCAAGCTCCAAGTGTTGTATGTTTGTATGCATGAAGGAGAACTGTTCCCCCCCATCCCCCTTCCCTTGTGCTCTATATAGATGAGATTCCTTGTTACATGGCTATGTCTCTCATGCATTAGGGCTTAAGAATAGTTGGCTAAATAACAACCTAGAATTTCTAGCTGTCCGGTTTCAGTGTCGAAAAATTTCTGAAAACTCAGTCTATGTGAGGAATCTTAATCTAAGAATTATTGTGCAAACGGTTTTGCCGAGAAAAATCTTGAACAAGGAAAATGAGCATCCAGTTAAAAATGTAGGTGTCGAAAAGCTGATTTGAACCAAAAATGTATTGTCGTTGTTCTGAGCTTAAAACAAACTTATTATTAGGAATTTCGTTTCGATTTTGGAACACACAAGGTTTGTTAAATTGTTACGTTTAGGTTTGTTTCAAGTCACTCGTGTTCGTTTTGGATCACTCAAGTTCGTTTCGGGTCGTGCGGGGTGTTACACTAACAGTAGCTGCATTTCTTGCACAGTTGAAAGGAAGCAGAAGGAAAGAAAGAGAAGAAGGAAATGACTTACTCTTGCAATGGACCATGAACACAATACCAAATTCTCCAAAACTCTACTAGTTAGAATAGAATAACTACAGAAATATTTATAGGCTATTGTAGCTCTCCTATTTGCACAAGGAGTTGACTGAAAAATGAAAATCAGAAATTGGTCAACCTTTATTAAGTAGAATATTGTAGATCTCCTAAGAATTATATGTAGACCCAAAAGCCATAACTTAACCAAAGAAGGACTGATTGACCCATTCTAGAGTCTGTCCAGCAAAGTTGAAAATTATAAAATGCTCCTGACTCTTAAAACATAAGAAAAATAAAAGAAACACAACTAACATTAGGCTGTTTCTAAAATAAACTAAATTTAACACTCTGAACACTACCTAAGGCACTTCCCTCTAGGTCTAAATACTACCAATTAAGGATGTGCATGGGTTGGGTTGGATTGGATTAAGAGAAATCAGTGGGTTAGTTGAAATTTTATGCGGGTTCAGCTCAGCAATTGAGGTGGTTTGGTGGGTTGAATAATTAGAAAAAATAAAATAAAATAAAAAGCTCATCAACTTAGCAATTTCCAACAAATATGTTGTCACCATAACATATTTGGAGCGGGTTTGCGGGTTATCTACACACCCCTACTACCCAGGACACTTGCCTTTAAACCAAAGTATCTTCTTTTAGAGCATAGAAGCTTGAATGGATGGATTGTTCTTTGTTTTTTTTCTTTTTTGATTAGGCGGAAAAAACAACGACAGAAAAGAGACTAAAATCTCTCAAAAGCAACCCCCGCAGCATCAGCACCAAGAAGAGGTGCAATTGAGGTGGGGAGGGGAGTACATAGAAACCAAAGGATCATCTTGATCCGCTCCTAGGTTTGCTAAACCATTTGCCACTTGATTCCCCTCGCAGCAAACGTGGCTGATACTGCTAGCTGTGTCTATCATGAGCTTGCGACAATCCTCAACGAGAGCTTTGTGCGGTGAGTGGGGATTTGTAGGCATGTTAATTTCAAGACAGCGAAACCTGAATTATCCTTGAATGTTGGCGATGCTTATGGAAGGTGATTTCAATTTTGATCTTGACTAAATTATTTATCTGGAAATTTCAAATTCTAAACAGCTAGTGCTAAAATATTTCAGTACTACCCGTTCAGTCACAAAAAATTTCTGTAATCAGATTTATCAAACAGCTCCTAAGCTAACCTTTTAATGTGTAAATCGAGAGCCTAGGTAATGCCTTTTTCTTCCACATATATGTGCACAATCCCTTGCTGAAGTAGCGAAATCACTGTCATTTAGTTGACTGCGAGACCTGAATTATCATTGAATGTTGACTATGCTTATGGAAGGTGATTTCAAGATAGCGAGACCCAAATTATCTTGAATGTTGACTATGCTTATGGAAGGTGATTTCAATTTTGATCTTAACTAAATTATTTATCTGCAAATTTCAAATTCCAAACGGCTAGTGCTAAAATATTTCAATACTACTTGTTCAGTAATTATTTTTTTTGCAGTAAATCAGATTTATCAAACAGCTCCTAAGCTAACCTTTTAATGTGTAAAGCAAGAGCCTAGTTAATACCTTTTTCTTCCACATATATGTGCACAATCCCTTGCTGAAGTAGCAAAGTCACTGTCATTTAGTTGACATGAAATGACTGCATAATGCCTTGCTAAAGTAACAACATTATCGTCATATTTATTGATGTGACCACCACATATAAGAAGCCACATGATCAGTAGAGAACGATCTTAGAAGTGAAAACGTTTGGAAGGCATACAAGGCCTTCTCTCATGACATTATTATTGTGCATCACAGAGAGATGTCAAATTATATAGTCAGCTAATGGATCTGTTTAGTGCCAGGTTTCTTCAACTTTTGGTACTTAAAAAGAATTATCTAATTATAATATACTTGGTTAGTGGATTTAATCATGTTATTCTCCATTTATTCTTATTACGATTGGTTAGTTCTCATTGTGTTTGTGCGCATGTATTTTTGTTTTTTTTAAAAAAAAAAATCTTCAGGCATGTACCATCCTGGATACTGTAGAGCAACTTGTGGAAGAACAGAACTTGGACTCTTTGTATTCTGATAAGTAAGCATCTTCTGGCATCTTTGACCTGTATTTGGTACATATGATTGAATTATTGCTGAATCATTGCATGGGTGATGGGTGCATGAACCGTGCATCATTTGTATTGGCATGAGAAAATATGCTGTTTGACTTGAAATACTTATTGTCATTTGGTATGGGTAAATATCTGTTACTAGCTATGAAAAACAAGAGGTAAGATAGGATGATCTGAATATGGAAATTCATCACTGCACATCATGTTGTGGCTATATTTTGGTCTATGGAGGAAGAAAGAGAGAGAGGTCTCAAGACAGATTTTGAGGGTTGATGCAGATGATAGAATTGTTTTTTTCCTTACCTTGATTTAACTTGTGTTGAACTTTGTGGAAGGGTATGCATTGTCAATTTTCTTGAACATCAGGACTCCTTGCTTTCCAGATGTCCTTTGTGGTTGGATTGTTTGATGTACATGATTTCTTTGTAGGGGAAATATCAGGTCAGTGGGGTGTGTCACAACAAATTTAATGTTATAAACTTTCCATGAAGTTGATATTATTTGTGCCACATTGATTTGATACTTCCCCTTCTTTTTATGCTTTGAATACTCAGCTGAAAAAGCTTCTCCATTATCTGCCTAAGAACTTTAGATTCCCTTGATATATAGATAATCATTTCGACCTGCTACCTAAATCCAATGTCCTTTTTGTTTTATCCTTATCCTTTTGGACACCCTCATGAGGGTCATGTATTTCTTGTTGGTGCTGTTTGCCTATATTATTTTCACTCATGGCCAACATATTTGTCCTCAATCAATATCTCATCTTCATATGTGCACTTTTAGTTATGTCCATTCCCCTCTTTCTACCCATTCTTATATGTCCATAATTTCGCAATGCTTATCTTGAGTGGCAGCATTTCATCCTATAAAGATGGGCTGGTTTTCTAGTTATAATATAACATATTTAGTTCGTTCATACTGATTATAGAACACTCAGCAAGAAATCCTCCACTCTATGCAGCTTCTTTGTTCCATTGGAAAAAATTCCTTGTTACTACCTGGGTCCTTAATGCACAATCATTTTATAAATTGGTTGTATGTGACTAGTGAAAACTTGCAATCTGTTAAAAGTGAGTAAACCTGTTCTAAGGGTGTCTCACCTACAAAATATGAAACCCTTGAATAGAATTTGCTAGCATCTGATACAGGAAGCCAGTTCAGCTTGATTACTATAAAGTTGTATCTGAAATGACTACAGGTGGAAACAGGATTGTGGAACTTTTTAATTTGAGCACATAAATCTTAAACTCTTAGATGGTCACATTGTGACCCGTTTTGTGAACTTTCCTTAATGCTATTGGGATCGACAAGTTACTAATATGCATTCCTTTATATTTCTCTTTCTCTTGCACACACACACACACACACACTCACACTCTTCGAATTTTGGTTGCCTTGGTAGGGAGTATTTTATTAATTTCCATGGTTTCCTCTTGTCCTTGCCCTTTCTCTTGTCTTATTCTTTAGTATTATTGTTTGTGTCTGTGTGGGTGCGTGTTTTTAGGTTGTTTTTGATGCAGTGGATTTAACACATCTAACTATTTAAAATGCAGGACTGATGTTGGGGATGTTTGGCAGAATTTGTCGACAACAAAGAAGAATGAGATCCAACACTTGATGTATATGCTACAAATGGTAAGTAGGTTACATAATGTGGTCCTTTTATTAACACAATCATACAATTCATGATACATGTCACACGATTCAATTCAATACACCAAGCAATTGCTTCGTATCTAGTGGTAAATTGAGAAAAGTATGAATTTCACCAAAATCTTATAATTCACGATATGTCACGCAATTTGGTTCAATACTTATGTAATCAATTCCACTTTTATCCCATTTTTTACTTGCAAAAGAGATATTAAATATGAATGCATACTATGTTAAATTTATCTCACTTTTGGTAATTTTCAGTGAACTTTTTAACTTCTTGTATGATGGATCTGGGATTTGTTTTCTAATTACTTAATTTTAAATGTTAGTGACTTGTCCCTTATCACTTCTCTAGACCACTGAAACTTGGCTCATGTGGTCTAAGATGTCTCTCCACTGATTTCATTTTGGTTTTGGTTGGATGCTTCCTAATTCTAACACTGTGTGGGAGTTTGGTCTTAGGTGGTCTTGCAGGCAAGTCTTTGCCTACCTTTGTTTCATTTTTTTCTTTCATCTTTTATCTTTCATCTTCATGTGCAACTCGGCCACACGCATGGAAGATTGTTAAAAACTTGTCCCACATTGCATTTTTTAAGCCACCCAAGCTTGTTTGATATAGCTCATTGCCAATTGGATTTTGGTTACACTCCATTTTTTTTGATAAGTAAATAAGATGCTATAGGAGGGCATTAATGAAATGCCACCTAAAAGAGAAATAACAACCCATACAACACGAAAGACCAAAAAAACTCCCCGAAAAAAGGGGCCGGACTATAAAAATCATGGCCATAGAATCACAAAGACAATGACTATGTAAAGGTAATCGTTTTCTCAGCTCAAGGTGCTATGCATTCAGACAACTAGCTATACAAATCACAAAGGCGAATGCTCTCCAATCTCTTTAATGGCGACTTTGGCGACTTAACCCTGTCTAAAGATCTTTTATTTTGCTCCAATCAAATCTGTTAAGTCATTAATTGTTCCAAAAGTTTTAGCTGTTAAGAAATGTGCTCAACAATGTATATCAAACTATCCAACACTTTCCCTCACGTGCAACCCTGTTTCACACGTGGAGAGACGAACAAACTGAACAGGTGCACAAACACATAGAGTGCATAATAACAAATATAACAGGAAAACACATCACGAAACTTGAACCAAATACCTCGTAGAACTAGAGTTCTGATACCATATTAAGCCACTAATTGTCCCAAAAACTTAAGCTGTTAGGAAATTGGCCCAATAATGTATATCAAACTATTCAACACTGTCAGACCCAAGAGGATCCATGACCATACCCTTTTCGTACTCTTTGAAACTCTGCTTCCCCTCTGACTCGATAAAACCCCAACCAGCTCATTTTCAAATATCCAATCTACTGCAAAGAGTGTCACATCCCACCCTATAGATGTATAATCTTTCCTAGGCAGGATGACACCTACACATAACTATTTACCTGGGAATAATAAATAATAAAGACGTCATTCAAGTGTCAAAGAAATTTGATACATACAACTAAGGTTTAAAACTCTTATCCATATACAGAAACTACATGAGAAAACAACGTATGAAGCCTGTACAATGTGGATAAGTGTTCGTCTCAAACCTCTCCTCTTAACATAAAACCTAAACTTAGCAGTGGACCACGCTCACAAAAATATATTAACAATATATCTAACTCCATGTAATGTAGAACACATGAATTCGCCAAAAAGACAATGTATGAATCCACCACACAGGCCACATAGGCAATGTAAAATTCTGCCAAAAAAATCCACATAGCAATGTACAATTGCTCCACAAAGGCAACGAATAATTCCTTCACAGAGGTAATCTAATGTAATGAATGAATTTCAAACTAAAGAAAATAATCCCCTCTATATCAAGTTTCACATAAATATTCTAACTAATAACAAATATGAACTAATACGCCCACCTCAAGTTCTTATCAATACCAACAACAAAGTCAAGTTTTAGATGGAGCCTGCTTTGGAACCTTTGCATGCAACATATTAATGCATCCATGATTATATTTATTCATGAAAATGCACAATAAAGCAAATTTCTACCTCAATTCAATCTAAACATTTTATTTATTAATGACTTAACAAAGATATTACCAAGGCTTATTTCTAGTACCTTAATTATAAACTTTAACATCTAACCTAGTATCAAATGTCCAAATAGTAATTTTGGAAATAAAAAATTTAATTCCAAGTCAATTTTTGGTGCTTAATCTATAAGTAAAATCTCCACAAACAAAAGTTTTTGAAAGCACTACAACAACTGGTAATGAGGATAGTATCCCTAGATCTATAAGAATCATCAGAATAAATTTTCCTTCTGGCAGTTCGAATATTTGTAAGGACTAATCATAGGTGAAGCTCATTTTTCCATTTTTCTTCCCTGAACAACAATGATAACTGGGTCACCTTCTTTGTGGCCAATCTTCCAGAACAAGTGGATCAACAATGGTTGCATGTAATTTGGGCCCGGCCCGGCCGTGGACCGGGCGGGCAAAGCCCGGCCCGGCGGGCTCCCACCAAATTTTCGGGCCAGGCCAAGCCGGGCTTTTTTCCCGGGAGGTCGGTCCAGGCCCTAGGAGTAAAGGGCTCGGGCTTGGGCTACAGGCTCAGGCCTCTGGGCGGGTCTGAACGGCTGGCCTGTTTTTTGGTGTTTTTTTTTATTCAAATTTATTATATTATATAAGCGTATTATATTCTATAATATTATATAAACTTATAAGTTTTTTTTTTGTATTTAAATTTATTATGTTATATAAATTTATTATATTATATAAGTTTATTATTATAAGTGTATTATATTATATAAATTTATAAGTTTTTTTTGTATTCCAATTTATTATATTATATAAGTTTATTATTATTAGTTTATTATGTTATATAAACTTATAAGTTTTTTTTTGTATTCAAATTTATTATATTATATAAGTGTATTAATCAATTAAATGAAATAAACTTGAACAATTGAAATAATAAA
>JAULJZ010042229.1:1369-14464 GCA_032270985.1 Heliamphora pulchella
ATTCGAATGGTGGACAACCTATCGAGAAAAACGCTCCAAAATGCAAGTTTTGGTCGAGAATTGAGCCAGTATGTTTATAGATTTTGACACGAATCAGGGTTTTGACATAATGGAATGATACTTGATTTCGAGGGTGTATCCCACGGTTCCTGCCAAGAGCGCGACCCCTGGACCCCACCGGGGCGCTGCCCATAAACCCCATGACTTGACATAGCAAATCGAATCTCATCCTGCGCGGGCAAACAAGGATGCCTCGGAATCAAGAGGCAGCTCGAAAAATCATGCTTTTTTTCAAATGACCATAATAGCTGGGATTATCCGTTTATTTATTGTCTTATGCATGATTATAATTGTTTATGGTTTTGCTGTAGATGTTTAATTTTGAACAATATGGCCAACCAATTTTATTGCATGCTTAGCATATTTTTATTTAAATAAATTCATAATCTCAAAATTGGTTAATATGAGTAACTGGATAATAAAATCAAATTCTCAAAATTTTTATTTAAAATTTATTTTTTATAAAAAGGGAGAATCAGGAATTTTATTAGTTCCACATATAATACGTAAATATTGGTTTTAACTAGAATTTTTGTAATACGTGGTTTATTTCAAAATTATGAATTTGTTAAAATTAAATAGTTTTTATAATTCTAAAAAATATTTTAAAAACAAAGTAGGTGGAAAAATTTATTCACATATAAATTCACAGTCTCTATCAATAGTTTTTAGGTGATTTAATTAATTTTGTGTATTGTCCTCTCGGTGTCTTCCCTCATATGATGGAATTAATTACTATATCGCTGGTACAAATTTAATAAAAAAATAATTTTAAATAATTGTTAGTGTAAATCACATTTCTATTTGAAGAACCTATTGCAAAACAATTGATCTGAAAGTGAGATGGAGATAGAGGTGGAAATAAAAGAGGGATGAAGAGTGTGACTAAGCCGAAATGAGAGGATAGGCGGGAAAGATGTTGTGAGGTGGTAGTTTAAGGAAAATGAAAAAGGGAGAAGAGGGAGGAAAGGAGAAGAGCGGGTGAAGGTGTGGGGGTGGCAGCAACAAGGTAGTTAATTGCCAAAGGTGGGATGCTGGTGTTAGGAAAATATGCTAAAAGATATATTTTTATGTAATAAATTTTAGTATTTATTCATTTTTATGTAATAGATTTTAGTATTTATTTTATTCATTAATAAAATTCATTATTTTCATTTTAATAAAAAATTGTATGAGTAATATTTGTAATGTATTATTTATTTAATATTATGCGATTGTACCTTTTATTTCGCACAATAGATGATCTGATTATCGCTTCTTATTTAAATATAAGCATTTTGTTTACAATTTACACCATCGAAAAAATCTAGTAGAATGTTTAATTATAATTATTAATACGTTATGGCTGTCAAATTACCTTCCCAAATTAATCTACTAAATGATATTTCATCACCACAAATATTAAGTATAAGTAGAGTCCATGTGATACCCATTACATCAATATCTGTAATTATGTCACGATACTTGGAAGATTATTTTGGTGGAATAATTTGGTCACCATAATTTCTATCTATTATATCATAACAGATCATTCTAATTTAGTTGTACTCAAAACTCGGTTCTTTTTTTTTTTCAATTTCTTTTTTGTTCAAAAAAATTATTTATTATCATATGATTGGTCAAAATTTTAGTTTTTTTAAATTAAAGTTTATTATTCAACTAAATTAATTATGAATACCAAATTAAGTGTAAATTTTAAATTCGATACATCTAAATAAACTATATATTCCTATTGATTTGAGTCGATTTATAGATCTTATACAACAGGTAGCTTGCTTCCAAGCTGGCCCAGTTGCGAGGAATCAAGAAATTTTTTTCAGTGCTGACTTGGATTTCGGGTGACGGAATAAGATTCATGGGAATAGATAGGAGATCTAGCAAGGAGAAATAATTCATTAATAGGTTTCAAATAAACAAATGACAGGACAAGACCCACCATATTCATGAATTACATTGGTCAAAATAAATGTTAAAACTACAAAAAGGAGTGCCCCTTGAAAATAATTTGAACCGGTTTAATTGGCCGTAATTTCGCTACATAAAATTCCAAGCGAAGAAGTTTTAGAAAAAAAAAATGTTACCAAAACATGAGTTATACTAATAAAAATCATGTTAAAAGTTCATAAAGAAATTCTATAACCAATTTGAATCAAAGTCCTATATAGTTTTTTGTTGCATGATTAAGAAAACCCCCTTTTTCCTTCATTGAAATTCAAAACCCCCCTTTTTCTCTCATAGCCTCCTTCTTAATCATTCTAATACGAGGTTAAACTCTATCTCAAAGAGGTGAATCGCTATAGAAGGTTTAAATTTAATGTATACTTGATCAATACATTTCTAAATATGTAGTGGTGACGGTGGCAGTGGTGATAAAATTTTGAGTAGCATAATTATAAAATTAAAGCACACCAGACAATATACCGATTTTCTTATATTTGTACGTTATATATCGGTCACCGTGAAATACCGAGTAGCATTTAAATTTATCGCTATAAAATATTATACATGGCTTTTAAAAAATATTGTTCAATAATAAATAATTTACTATAACATAAATACTTATCTAACGTAATATTTAAATTAATTAGTCTAAATTAATTTTTAATTAATCTCATTATTTATGATGAGATAGCTAACTTGAAAGCAAGATAAATTTAAAATTTAAATTTTCAATAATGATTTGATATTGATTACTTTTAGATTTTTTTATTTTATGTTATATTTAAAACTTGAATTAGGATATAAAAATTATAAAAAAAAGTCATTGAAACAAACAAAAAACTAAAAATGTACATATTTGGTATTTTTTGACTCAGGTTCCGGTTTTGTTTGGTACATTCAGATCAATATTTTGATCAATATGAAACTAAGTAATTAACATACTAATTTTACTTCAAACCAATGGAAACCTAATGATAGGTACAGTATTAACAATTACTGGGAGTAAAAATGGTAGCAGTGATGGAAGATGATAAAAAAAATAAAAAATATTTTTCATCAAAATTAACTTTTTTCTCATTAATCAAGAAATGTTTTTCTTTATCTCTTAATTTTTGTCGTACTACTAGAAGATATAATAAAATTATTAAAAAATATTTTTTGTTCAAATAAACAGAGTAAAAAAATAAAAGTGTATTGATACGTGTACAACACAAGTTTATTACTAATTATTAGTTCCATTTTTGTTGCTTCTTAAATTATAACTTATAATTTAACAAATAATTTTTAAAAATACAAACAAGAATGCTTATAATTTTTTACTTTTAACTTTTAATTTTAAATTACTAAACATAAATTCTACCATTTTAAGTTATTAATTTATAAGTTTAATAAATATTTATAACCTCTTTTTAAAATAATATTTTACACCTTATCAGCTACAATTTTAATTCATCATTTCAGTTACAAACAAATACTCTTAGCCATTTACATCTTATCAGCAATAATTTTAATTCATTGTTTCACTCACAAATAAATACTCTGCCTTCTTGCGATATCCAAAAAGTTTAATTTTTATAAAATTTGGGATATAACTTTTTTTTTTAGGAAAAAGAGAAAAAAGTTAGAATATTTGGCATATTCTTTTAAGGTAGTTTTTTTTCTTTTTCTTTTTCTTTTTAACTTTTTTTAATTAAAATTAGCGGTTAAACATGTATGCGCATGCAAGTGTATATTTAAGAATTAAAATAAAATAAAAATATTAAATAGTATAATGATTTAATTTTTAAATTATAAGCAATTATAATTATTAAATTAGGTAATTGAGGAAAATTTTATTAGATAAAATCAAACGAGAGTGTTTTTGATATCAAAAAATTAAATAAGGATATTATTGATATCTAAAAATTTACATAATTTCATTTTAAATATCACATCAAATGGAAATTATCTTTTTATATATCAGTATAGATGTCTAATATGCCATTAATTCTTGTTTTTAAGTTATAATATTTAAAATATTAAAATGACTTTTTAATTGTTGAGAATAAAGTTAATTCTTTTAATTAAGAGTATTATAATTATTTTACTTAAAAAATAAATTAATATGTTTGAAATATGTATACATTTTTAAAAAAAGTAAATTAAAAATTTAGTTGACTTTTGGCGAAACCAAACATATACCTTAAAAGTTAATCTTTTTTTGGTAAAAAAGAAACTAGTTTTTTGGATAGCCCCAAACGAGGCCTTATTGGAGTTGTTTGGAAATGTTAGAGCTACTAGTTTTTAGTTTCCTACTACTACTTTTAGTTATAAATTACAGTATATTTTAAACATTCACAACTTTTGTTATAAGTTATAATTATTTTTTAAATTTTAATTATAAATTATAATTTTTACTAAATATTTATAATTTCTGTTATAAATTATAAATTATAAGTTATTAGTTTCAACAATTCTAAACACGTCTAGGTATTTAATGAAATTTATTATTTTTTTATTATTATTTTATTTAATATATAAAAATGTATTATTCAATAATTTAAACGAAGCAATGCTCCTAGGATTGAATAATTATTGCAGCGGCCAGCCCCTTCTTCCTCCCCCACCACCCAAATTAGCGGGAGTTTTACTATCGGAACCTTGTCTTCATTCAGCTTAGATTTGGTACTAGTCCGGTATATATTATACATATAGGAGTACCGTTGTAGAAGTCGGTTCCGACGTTAATGTCCATGGCGTCCGCCGGCGTTTCAACCTACAGAGACCGGACGTCCGAGTTCCGATCTCTGTCGGCGACATTCAAGAAGATCGGCGGAGTCGCCGATTCTAACGAATCGGAAAACGGTCCGTCACCGTCGAAGCCGCCGCCGACCTCGTACCGATCCGAATTCAACAAGAAGGCTTCGCGGATCGGGCTGGGAATCCACGAAACCTCTCTGAAGATCACCAGGCTTGCTAAACGTATTATTCTCTTTCCATTGCATTTCTTTTAAACATGTTTGATTCATCCCACTAGACGCGGTATTAGACATGAATTGAATTATGTATACCATGACATCATGAGATCAGCGTTCCAATGCAACAAAATTGCAGTTCCTCATTAGATTTTTGGATTATTATTGAAGGGATTGGATAAATGGTGGGGATTGAATTGTATTAGTAAACTGTGGGATATGATAAATGGTAGGAGTAAATTGTATTAGTTATACATGATAGAATATATGATGGGATTAAAATGTATTAGTTATATGGTAGAATTGAATTAATAGTATTTATTATTGAATCATAAGATATATTTATTTTTAACCATTTCATAAAGTAAGAAATAATCTAAAAATCTTAATCCCGACAATACCACAATCTTATGGTTGTAGTTATCCCCTCATTTAATATCTTACGTACCGTGTAACTTATTCAATAGTTCAGTATTGAGGTTCAGTTGATAAACAAATAAGGAGACTAAATTGTACTAATTTTCAGTCGGGCAAACAAACAAGGAACTTGATCACACTAATATTGGGATATCAAATGAGGCATTGGGGTATATAAGGGGATATGGGTATATAGAGAGTTGAAAAATATACAAGTCCTAGCATTTTTCCCCTAGACTTTTTCTATATCCCATTTATTTTTTTTATTTATTACGTATATGAAGTATACGAGGATATTATATACTACAAAAGTGTGGGATATGTAATACCACATTTCTCGTAGTATTACATATCACCTATGATGGGAGATGCCTCATCTTTTAGTTAGGGCCAACATTAATACCTAATCTCTTATTCAATGCTAATATGCTATAAGCCGATAACCTACTCTAAACAAGTATAGTATACTGTATATGTGGGACTCATAGTATATATAATTCTATCAATTCTCTTAATATATTATATAGACCATGGTATTACATATCTATTTTCCTTTCTATATGCTTTCATCTTATTTTTAGGCAAACAAATAGCGCTTAGAGCATGTGATACTGAGTAAAGTTGGGGATTAGGGCTTAAGGAACACACAAGTCTCACATATTTGTTGATCCCGTGTTTGGTTGTAGAATGAGAATGGAAATTAATAGTGGGAGACATACGGGCCCACATATTTTTTAGTTTATTCCAAAAATTAGGCTATATTGGATGAATTATACCGAATATGTATTATCAAATGGGGAATAACTTTTGTTACCAAAATATTAAACGAGGAATAACTAATGCAAATGACAGGGTGGGATTTGTCAAGATTAAACTTTTCTTTATTATTTTCATACCAAAATTCAAAGGTCAAAATAATTATGTTTCTGTATCTCGTTCTTTATCACATGTTAATCAAACATAGGAGAAAAAATTATATGATATATAATCCTATAATATGGAAATCTTTTCTTCTATCCTTCATTCTCTTTATCTTGTGGCATAATTTATCCTCCTAATACTATCTATAATCCCATTATGTCACTTATTTGTCACATCTTTTTATTTTTCTTTATCCCAAGGTATAACTTATTTCTTACAATGCTATCAATAGTTCAATCCCTACTAATATAGTCTTGCAATTTACCATGCCCTAGGGGGTATATGGCATTGATAATCCCCCTCACTTATAGTCCCATGGGATTACTCATCTTATGGAGTACGTATTCGTTGGAGTTTGTTGTCTTTCTCTTTTGCCCGTTGTTTATTTGTCACCCCTTAATTAGTAACAACCTATTAGAGTGGGTTGCATCTTAAGCTTGTTGCCGTGGTGCTAGAGTTAAAGGCTACATGAGGTGCTGGGTAGTGTTGTATTGAAGTATCATAATACTTTTGTAGGTTTTATAAAAATGTTTGATGTGGTTTAGTGGTTAATGACATGGTGGACGCATGACTTTGAAGTGATTTGTCCAGGTTGGTATGTAAATTGGACATTTGAAAAAGTTTATGATTGCGTGGATTGGAATTTCTTTGTTTGAGAATGAGTTATGGAGGAAATGGAGTCCCTAGATAGATTTCTTATTACCACAACAGGATTTTTTATTTTGGTGAATGGAACTCCCAAGTACTTTTTTGTGCTCTGGATGCCCTAGACAAAGGGACCAACTATCCTCTTTCCTTCATTTTAGCTATCGAGGTGTTGAGTAGTATAATGAGTAAAGAAGTACAAGGTAAAATGATGAGGGGTTTGATGTTAGTAGGGGAGGAGTAGACTCCATTCTGGTGTCTTATATTCTTGTTATAGATGATAGTATGATACTATCATTTACTATGATACATATGCAAAGCAGTTGATGCATGTTTAGTGTGTGCTTGATAGTAATTCTCATGTTGAAGGTGAATATTTGAACATAGTGAGTTAAACTCGGTTGAAGAGGTGTTGGGTGTTCAAGCCCTTTAGGGATTAGCATTGTTGATAGTATTTATGATAGAAAAGAGAGAAAACTATTATTGAAATAATTAAGAGGCTTACCCACTAAAGATGGGTTACCAAGTATGATAAAAGAAAACCAAAATCCACATTACTTGTTGTACTCAAGCGATGTGAGACTTTACTTTACACCCTCCCTTACACGTAGCATGCTCACTCGGTAGCACCTGCAGAGTGCAGACTAAGACACGCACTTTACCTATCCCTGGTACTCCAGCTCTGTATCATATTACAAAAGAGAGCAAAAGAGAGAAAACTATTATTGAAAAAAGTCGAAAGGCTTACCCGCTAAAGACGGGTTACAAAGTTTAAATAAAACAAAACCAAAACCCTAATTCGCCTTAAGGACTAAATTATCGTCTTAAGGACTAAACTATCATTTAGCTAATATACAAAATAACCAAAATACTCTCACAGTTTAAAGTGGGAAGTCTTCATGTGACATATTTAGAACCGCCTTTGGGGTTCTTGTTCAAAGTTATAATGGTGTGGGATAGTGTTGCCAAAACGTTTGAGAAAAGTTTGGCTGGCTGAAAAGGACAATTTCTTTATGTTGAAAGGTGGAAGTCATGCTTTTATTGAGGACACTCTTGAAAATATTTCCACATATTATATCTCCATATTTACAATTCTAGTTTCAATGGTTAGTGGGTTGAAAATAGCTTAAAAGAAATTTTCTTTGGGAGTAGTGAGAGATGAGTCTAAATGTCATATTATGGATTGGGTCTAATTATGTAATCCTTTAAAGAAATTTTCTTGGTGTATAATGTGTTGTGCTGAGATCAATTGCCTTGTATTAGGTGCGAAGCAGATAGGCGTTTTGCAAAGAGAGTGAAGAAAGCATGGATGGTGGCTCCATGTATTTAAGATCAACATATGTTTGAGGCAGTAGAGTGGCAATACACAAATTATATATGGTTATATACCATAACTGCATAGGTTTTGTTTTTGGCATAGATGGAAGTCATGTGAATCTTTCTTCTCTTCTATAAAATTTATAAAAGAGAGTTTTTTTGCGTTGACTTTGTATACTCCTAGACTCCCAGTGCATGGATAGAGGTTGCTCCCCTTTGGCGCTTTCTCTGTAGCTTTATTTATTTTTTTGGTTGGGATCTTACCAATTCCATTTTTCTTCGTTCACAAATTAATTACCCATCATTTTGGCTGTTCCTTTCAAGTTTCTATTTTCTGCATTTGTTTATTCCATCATGGCCGGATTAGGCTAGGTTGTTGCTTTTATGGCTAGTTCAAAGTTCAGATGATTGTTAATGTGATGCTGTGGAACTTCTTGTGTTACAAAAACTCTGGACACTCCTTTTGTAGGAATGAATCATCCATCTTACCACTTTTCTTCAATTGCTTTAACCACATCTGGTGTTAATTAGAAAACATAGTTGTTTTGTTTTTTTTAAATGAATGGACATATATTCACCAAATGGTGCATAATGTTTGGTGTATTCGCATTATCCTAATAAAAGAGTTGATAGTCACCTCAGATGCCAAGCAACCTCAAGACAACAAAGTGTCTGATGAAAGCAATATGTTTCTCTTTAATGCGAATCTTTATGAGAATGAAATGAGGCCCCAACTCGACTCGAGGGGCTGGTGGGATACTAGGTTAGGTAGGTGAGAGATCATGTTGGTTCCACCCCCATCCTATTTGAGAGTTCCTATTTGTCAGTGCACCACATAGGATGATGTCCCGGTTGCAACCTATTTTTGTTCCCTGTCCAGGATGTAGGTTTGTCAAAGGTTTCATTTTATTGTACCTCAATCTCCCAATTTTAAACTTTATTTTTTGTGACACGATCTTTTTCTTTTGATTTTTGTATTGTCTTATTTTTGTTTTTTTTACATTGTCCAAGTTTGAGAACACTTAAATCACAATATCCTACATACGAGCCAACTTTCACAAGATGGGATACCGGTAAAAGGGGAAACCAATGCCTAATAAAAATTTTCCTTTCTTGTTCAACATTTTCAATGACTAAAGAAAATGAATTTCCTACTTATGATTGTTACAAAGTTGATTATATTCAGATCGATTTGGGTCGTTTACCAAGGTCAGTAATTAATGATTACACAATTCAAACAATTTTGAATTTGCTTCAAATAGAAAATGAATAAATCATTTGATTTAAGAACAATTTCCATTTACTAAGGTTCAATTTTGATCTGCATAAATGAGTTTTTTTTTTTGCTTGTTCAATAACTACCAATCCAAACTATTAATTGGTTGGTGAGAATCAGAATTGAATTTGAATGGAAAATCTATTGTTAGATTGAAAATGTATTTTTTATATTTTATTATACTATTGGCTTCGATATAAATAGTTTCAGACTATTCTTTCTATTAACAAATGAAATTGGTTCAATAATTGTATCTACATCAATTCACATTCATTAGGATTTAACTCAATAAATATATCATAAAAAAGTAACTTCTTTTTCCCAAATCAGGTCAACAAAGTCATGAAAATGCACCTCTTTCAAATAGCCAACTGTACATTTTATCACCATTCAAAATGTACAAAGGATGCTCAACCCAATCAAAAGATCTTCTATAATATTCCAACCAAATCAATGACATCAAGCATAATAGTGCCAAGAGTCATGCCTTTCTTTTAACACCCATCATCCTACCCCCTTTTCAACCTGATAGGACAACAAACATCTCCTTCTCAAAAACCCAATCAACATAAAAAAGCAACCAAAAAAAAAAAAAACCATAGCTCCGTAGCATACTTGCAATGGATGAAAAAGTGTGAAATAAACTCCCCATACCAATTCAGTTATCAATAGTAAGAATCTTGCCACGTGTTGCAAACTAACCGAATATCGGCGGCCCCTTTGATGGAGGTCTCACAATCCTTTCTTTTTGTTTTATAATTTTGTTATTATTATGCTAATAGTCATGCCTTTCTTTGAACACTCATCATCCTACCCCTTTTCCAACCAGACAAGACAATAAACATTTTCTTCTCAAAAACCCAATCAACATAAAAAAGCGACAAAAAAAACCCATAGCTCCCTAGCAAACTCGCAATGGATGAGAAGGTGTGAAACAAACTCTCCATATCAATTTAATTATCAATAGTAAGAATCTTGCCATGTGTTGGAAACCAACCGAATATTGGCGGCACCTTTGATAGTGCTCTCACAATCCTTTCGTTTTGTTTTATAATTTTGTTATTATTTTTTTTTCATTTTCATCTGGACAGGGGAACCCTTTTCGTTTTCTTAAATTAACCAAAATGTTTATCCATTTTACTCTATCTGACAATCAAATGTAGATCGAAGATGGGGTCAACTATCTCTTACGTTGCATCAGTTTCCTTGTTGGTATTCAATACTTTGAATGAGTAATGATGAAAAGTTTGAATTCCAGATATGTCAATAAAACGTGGATGGATTTAGTGAAGCTTTACTATGATCTTCTCATCTCTCTTTCTTGCGTTGAACATCCTAATAGGCATTCCAGAAGACTAATTGTGAAGCTTGTTTTTGAGTACTATTCAGGTTAATACTGCAGGCTGATGTTCTGCTAATCTCAGGTTTTGTATTCTACATTTTCATTGACATGCAGTGGCCAAACGGTCATCAATTTTTGATGATCCTATGAAGGAAATTCAAGAAACAACTGCCTTGATAAAAGAGGATATCACAGCACTTAATGTGGCAGTCTCAGATTTGCAAACCCTTCAAAACTTGGAAATATCCGATGGGAATTATTCAGAAGATAGAGTTGTTCACTCTACAACCGTTTGTGACGATTTGAAAAGCAAACTTATGGGGGCTACTAAACAGTTTCAGAATGTGTTAACTACCAGAACAGAGGTCGGTGCTACGTGAAATGGTACTTTTTCTTCTTTTTTTTTCCCTCTTAACAAGACATCTGAATGTGCTTGTGTGCACATGCGCCCCTGTCCAACTGGAACTTGGACTCTACACATCGTCTTAAGGGTGGCATGAGATAGCACGCAACTTTACAGCCAGTGGTGCCTCTGCTTTACTAATATATATCGTTATTATCATTTGCCGGTGTTGTCTTCATAAAATTTGTTCCTTATTTACTCAGAATATCAAGGCTCATGAGAATAGGAAACAGATATTCTCCACAAATATAGCAAGAGAGAACCCTTTGAGGCATCCTGCCAAAACCTCGACTGAACCACCTCCTTGGTCAACTTCATCTGGTTCAGCAGGGAGCTTACAACCATCAGTGTTAGTTTCTTCTGTTACTTTTCTCTCGTGAGATTGTATTGTATTAGAACGAAACATACAGGAAGAATTGATGAGGTCTTGGATTAAATTTCTTTTAACACGGTGTTAGTAAAATGAGTATCCATGTTTGGAATTGCTTGATGTGGATCATAGATTGCTAGGCTAGCATATTATGGTTGCGCAAGTGATAATTCTAATGCTTCCTTTGTTGTATGCTCTACTTCTTGTAATTATTACGGATTTGGGATTATAGATGTGGGAGAGTGCTTCATATACATAAAGAGGTAAATTTTTTTCCATGCTTTTATGCCTCAAATGAGTTTGGTCTCTAGTGAAACCACACGTGCTCATATTGGAAAAAAATAATAATCTGGAGTTCACTTGTTACTGCATTTGATGTTTGGGAGTGCAATTCAAATATTGGCTGCATTTGGGATAGCTTTGCCCAAAATGGGTTTTTTTTACCCTGTATTTTCTGAACTTTGTTGGTCAACATATCAACTTTTCTAATTCCTCATAACTAGAGGAAACTAAAACTTCAAAAAAATTTGGGACAAAATTGGAAAAAGTTCACTAAAGATGAAAAAAAGGATGAAAGAAAAAGCCATCCCAAATATAGCTAGTCTTATTTTTTGGGGGATCTTATATTGCTAGAGTTTCAGTAGGTTGGCTTGCTTTCTTGTGTGGCCAATGGGATATATTTGGTCCTAAGCTTCCAGGAATGACATGCATCCACGGCTGTCATGATAGAAAGTAGCTTCATTGCAGCTTCTACTGTTGGTTTCTTTAATAGATGTGCAGATCCATCACACATATATCCGTGGATCTTTAAATGTGAAGAACGAAATATGTGTTTATTGAAGTCAAGAGGGAAATGCAAGTGAGGCAACTATGTATAATATGCTTTTCAATCATTTCCATATTTGATCTATTAGATTAATGCTTTTAGATTATCTACATATGATTGTGCATTTTGTTTTGTTGTGTTAAGCAAGAAAGCTTGCTAATCCATGTGCGTTCATCTCATCTGTACAGTTCTGTGCCTTGTATCACTATGACCAAATATAGATATGTGCTGATGTTAAATTGTCTGCCAATTTCACTTTTTATTGTTTCTTGGATGATTGCCTTACAAAGTTCTAGTGCATCTTGTGCGTTTATTTTGTGAAGCTTGAATGTCTTCTTTACCTTGCTGTTCTTCCCTTTTACCAGATCACCATCAAATGGAGTTCAAGTTGGCAACCAATTGAGGTGTGTTCTCACGTCATTCTGTGTGCTAATATGAGTTTGACCTTCGTATTTCTATTTAGGTTGAACCTCATTAGATCTTTGTTGGTCCTTGCAAATGTCAATCTGTTGAAGTATTTGAGTTTCTGTTAGTTTTCTTGTAGATAACATTCCTTTAATATCTTAGCTCTATTGATTTCAGATATATGTTTTGCATGTTGAAGATTTTCACAACTTATCAAC
>JAULJZ010042240.1:0-14463 GCA_032270985.1 Heliamphora pulchella
AGAAAGAAGATAAATATATACATATATTACAGAGATTAGCAGAGAAAGAGAGAGCGAGGAGCCACCGCCGCACGCCACCGCCACCGCCACCATTGTCGTCCCCCACCCTCACCGCCGCCCCCCACGCTGCACGCCACAGCCGCCACCGTCGTCCCTCTTTCTCTGCTCTCTCTCTCTCTCTACTCTCTGCCCTCTCTCTCTCCATCTGCTCTCTCGCTCTCTCTCCTCTCTCCTCTCTCAGTGGTGTGAGGGTTGGCGGTCGGCGATGTGGGGGTCGAGAGTCGGCGGCGATGTGGGTTCGGGGCCATGGGTTTGGGGTGTGGGGTGGGTTTGGGGGTGGTTTTCGTTAAAAATTTTAACGGTTGGATTAACTTGATGTTAAAATTAAATATGATAAGAGGTTAGTGCTATTTTTAAAACCACAAGGGAGGACAGTGTTTTTGTCAAAAACCTTAGGGAAGCTCAGTGTAATTTACCCCTTTTTTCTCTTATTTATTTGACAATAATTAATAAAGTGAAATGAGGTGGGAAATACTTATTAACTTTTATAACATTTTCATATTAGCTTAAATTATAACTTGTAATGTAGATATAAGAAGGCTATAATTGATATTACAAAATGTATCTATCCCTTCCTCTTCGTTTCTTTCCAGTTTTAGAGGGATAAAAATTCTTTTAAAAGTGGGTCATTTATCCGTTCACTTTCCTTCCACGTACTTTACTCTCCCTTCTTAAAAATTGATGGAGGACAGATTCCGATCAAAGCCAGGTGGCACCCACATGGATTACCGTGCAATGCGGCGATCACCAGCCCATGGTGTTATACCTCAAAGGTACCCCTCCTATATTGGAAATTGGCCGAGCATATGTGGACAGTGCTTCCGAACTTCTAGGATCTCTGGACAGGTGAAATCATGAAATGGGCATGGGCCCGAGCTCATAGGAGAGACTGAACCATGGTCCTGAAGAGAATTGCTCGGCATCATGAAGAGAAGTGCTTAGCACCATGAGAAGAGGTGCTCGGCATCATAAGGAGAAGTGTTCGGCACCCACGTCTTAGCAAAGCATGTTGTATGACCTCGAAAATCGAGCTTGGGGCTCGATACATGGTAGTCAGTGCCCATGATACGCATATCAGGAGGTGGCATTCGAGATAAGAGGTTAGTAGCAATTGAACCAATTTTGGGATAGGGTGTCAGAGAGAGTTGACTTAGTCTAAACTAGATCTGAGTACTGATGAACAGCTTGACATGGCAAAAAAAATTTACAAGAAGATATCATGATGGCAATGATAAGTCACCATCGAATTGGCAGCTGAGTATTAATCAAAGAAAGAGAGAGAACAACCCGACCTGCTCGGGTCGAGTCAGACTCCCAAAGAGGATCAAGTATATTTTTTCCTATAAAAAGCGAACACTCCAGAAGGCAAAGGTATGCACTCTAATCTACTAAAAAAAATTCTTCCAAATTACTCTTTCAAGCTTTTCTCTCTTTAAAACCCTTGCCTAACTTTATCATCGGAGGGTCCACCGGTAAAAGACACCGGCTGGCATCTCACTCCTTTCTTGTGTAGGGACACGTGGAATCCTGCCCGGACTGTTCAGCTAGCTTAGACAAAAATAGTAGATCCCAATCTAGATCCTCTACAATGTGGCACCATCTATGGGAAAACATACTAAGAACGCCTCCATGGCTAGCCGAGGCAACAACGTCTATAAAGAGCTGATGGAGCAACGCGCACCATGCGTGGTGGCATCAAATGCAACTCACCATCGAAGGAGACGTTTTATGCACTCCAAAATCCACATTGGTAGCTCCAGGATCAATCAAAGGAGAGAGAAAACCCACACCGATAGGTCTCACAAAAACACCCCATCTGAGTGGGGTTACCCACCATGCTACTCGATGCAGCAGGTGGTGGAGGAGTTCCAAGTCGAACTGAACAGGAGAGACCAACAGTTGGTCAGGCTCTAGCAAGAGCTCCATGAGATGAGGACTCACATGAACCAGTAACACTCACCGGAAGTTCAATCAGATTACTAGTGGTCCAACCGAGACCCAATAGGAGACCTTGATCGGCCTAAGGCCAGTCGTAGTGGGAGGAGGGAGCCTCGACCTGAGCAGCGAGAGGAGGTCCCGGAAAGGAGTCGTTTCTCGAGCTCAAAAAGGAGGAGGCAAAGACAGACCAAAACGTTCAGCAACACTCATGCACCAACCGCATGCCATCAAGAGTAGCAACAGTAGGCTGGCCAGGAGCTTGGTCGTACAGACAAAAAAGAAGAGCTCAAGCGGTGGCTGCACCTCCAGCTCGAGGGGAGGTTACAGCTGACCACGGGGAGATCGGCCAAAGACGTTACTCGGAGGGCGCTAAAGTAGATATCAGCCTCCCAATTTATTAGAGAGGTGGATGGAGTTGATCCGCCCAAAAAGTTTTAGACCCCAAAACTTAATCTTTAAGATGGAAAGACAGACCCTATGGGACACATTCGGCATTTTTAGGCAGATGATGGCCCTTTGGAATGGGAATGATGCCATGATGTGTAGGATATTCCCTTCCAGTTTGGGCAAGGTGGCTTTACACTGGTTCGATAAACTCCCTGCTGGGTTATCACCAATAGCAGATAACCCAAGGAGATCGATTCTTTACACAGCCTCAGGAAGGTGAAAAATGAAAGTCTAAAGTCTTATGCTTGGTGCTATTAGAAGACCTTCAACGACATCGACGATTGAAATGAGCAGCTTACTGTGGCCTCCTTCAAGCTCTGACTGGACAAAACTCATAAGTTGAGGAATTCTCTGACCATGATGCTTGCTCAGGGCATGGCTGAGCTAATGATACGAATAGAGCAGTACTCGAAGGTTGAGGAGGATATGGGAGGAATGGTCAACGAAGCACCTGCCTATTGGGTATAAAAAGAAGCCCGAGCAGAGATGAAAGAATGCAAGAAGGCTAAGAAAAATCCTGAAAGAGAAAGGGAGCGCGAGAGGCCAAATAGTGTTTACGAGGTAGCTAATACTGTGTTCAAGGAGCCTATTCACAAGCTTCTTCACTAGATCAAGGACAAGCCATGATTTTTCTGGCCACCAAAGATGCTCACCGATCCGAGCAAGCGAGATGAGAAAAAACGTTGCTCCTACCACAAAGAGCACGGGCATTTCACATATTGTTGCTGGACATTCATGAGGTTTTTAGAAGAATAGGTGAAGGCTAGGACCTCGGGCAATGTATTGACAAGAAAAAAACCTAAGCTGAGCAACATGCTCAGGCCGAGCAGGGGGTAGGAGTAAAGGAGCTTGCATGAGTGATTAGCGTCATACATGCGACCCCCAGGCCCGAGACGTCAAATGAGATAAGGAATGGAAGCCGGGAAGTAGCGCCTCGGCGAGAGGTCATGCAAACCCAGCTTGAGCACAATTGCCCGAGCAAAAAGAAAAGTCCAAACAGCAAATATTCGGTGAGAGACCTGACCTTCATAGATGCTGACATGGAAGGGGTCAAACACCCGCACAACGACGCACTTGTTATAACCCTCCGGATTAGAAGGTATGATGTGAAGCGCATTTTGGTTGATCGAGGGAGCTCGGCGGAGGAAATATACGCCGATCTTTTCTTCAAATTAAGACATAAAAAGGAGGATTTGTTGAAGTGCTACACCCCATTGGTCAAGTTCAATGGTCAGCTCATCCAACCCATGGGGCAGATCATGCTGCCGATCAGGGCAGGAACCCATGTTAAGAACATTGAGTTTTTGGTAGTGGATGTACCCTCTCCATACAATGCCATAATGCGGAGGACATGGCTTCACCAACTGAAAGCCATCCCCTCAACATATCACCAGGTCCTCAAGTTCCTGACCTCAAGGGGCGTGGAGATAATTAAGGGGGACCAAACTGCAGCCAAACAGTGCTTCATGGCCGCTATTTGAGGAAAGGCAAGCTCGTCCAAGGATGAGCAGGTGTGCGTGATGGAAGTGCAAGATAAATCGCTCTTGGAGAATGTTGGAAGAGTGCCAACGGAAAAAGTCGTGGAGCCGTTAAAGAAGATCACGCTGGACGAAGATGACCCAGATCGATACTTCTTGCTCGGTTCAAATATGGTCGAGTAAGAGGAGACCGACCTGGTGGATTTCCTTCAGGCAAACGTGGAAGTGTTTGGTTGGACGCCAAATGAGATGCCGGTCATTGACCCCGAGGTAATGTAACACAGGCTGAGTGTGGATCCGACGCACAAATCGGTCGTCCAACGCGGGAGGAGATCCTCGATTCAACATTCAAAAGTTGTACTAAAGGAGGTAGAAAAGCTGCTCGAAGCATGGGCAATCAGGGAAGTACAGTACCCCTTATGGCAGTCCAATACTGTGGTTGTTAAGAAGAAGAATGGAAAGTGGAGGGTCTGTGTGGATTTCACCGACCTAAATAAAGCTTATCCGAAAGATTCGTTCCTACTACCCAAGATTGATCAACTAGTGGACTCAGCAATAGGTCATGGAACGATGAGCTTTTGGGATGCTTACCAAGGTCATCACCAAATCGATTTGAGTCCAGACGATCAAGAGAAGACCAATTTCATCACTCTGCGAGGGTTGTACTATTACAAAGTCATGTCCTTTGGCTTAAAGAACGCTGGGACAACCTACCAAAGGCTGGTCACTAATATATTCCAGCCTATGCTAGGTCAGAACATCGAAGTTTACATAGATGACATGGTGGTCAAGACTGAGTAGCAGCGCAGCCATTTGAATGACCTGACCTACGTTTTTGAGGTATTAAATACTTATAAATTGAGGCTTAATGCTTCAAAGTGTGCCTTTGGGGTGCAATTAGGAAAGTTCTTGGGGCTCTTGGTAAGCAGGCGAGGGATCGAAGCTGATCTCGACCAAATAGCAGCGATATAAAATATACAACCCTAAAAAATAGTGAGGGAGATACAACAACTGATAGGGATGGTAGCAGCTTTGAATAGATTTATCAGCCGGTCATCAGATAAGTGCCATCTCTTTTTTCAGTTATTAAAAAAAGGGTAAAAATTTTGTTTGGGGAGAGGAGTGTGCACAGACGCTCCAAAAATTATAGGAGTACCTAAGCACAACTTTTCTTTTCTCTAAGCCTTTGTTCAGCGAAGAGCTCTACGTATATCTTGCAGTCTCATAACATTCAACCAGTGCCTTCCTGGCCAGGCTGGACGTGGCCGAGCAGCTTCCAGTTTACTACGTCAATCACACCTTTCTCGACGCCGAGACCAGATACTTACCACTAGAAAATCTGGCACACGCCTTGGTAATGGCATCCCAAAAACTGGCACATTACGTCCAAGCACACAAAATTATAGTCCTGACTGCATGCCCGCTCAAAGCTTTGCTGCGCAGGGCCAACTTATTGGGAAGGATTGCCAAATGGGGGTCGAGCTCGAGGAGTATGATATCGAGTTCATACCAAGAATAGCAATCAAGAGGCAGGTCCCTGTAGACTTTATAGAAGAATTCTCCAGGCCTAGCTCACTGATCAGCTCGGACCCAAGCACGCTCGAGTCCGAGCTGGGGGGAAGGATGATTGCACGGGAGAAGAAAGCGGGGAATCCAAAGCAGCAGTCCAAAAATGGAAGATGAATACCATTGACACTTCAAACCATAAAGGCTCTGGAGTAGGAGTTGTTCTCATCCCTTCAGAGGGACCCGTGATCGAACCTCCATCAAATTGGAATTTCTAGCTTCTAACAATGAAGTCGAATACGAAGCACTGCTTGCCGGGCTCAGAAGTGCCGAGCTCCTTTGCATCATAAAGTTAGAAGTTTTCTGCGATTCCCAACTAGTGATAAATAAACTGACTGGACAGTATAACGCCCGAGATGACAAGATAATCGCCTATCTTTCTATAGCGCTCGAGCTGGTGAAGGGATTTGAGGAAGTGCAAATCGAGCAAATTAACAAAGAGGGAAATTCTCATGCCAATGCCCTAGCAGCCTTAGCCTCGGCAACCAAGCTCGGGCTAACAAAGACTGTGGAAGTATAGAAGCAAAAGAGCTCGAGCATTGATATGTCAGCATGGAATATTTTTTCCATAGAGGAAAACCAAGAGCCTAGCTAGATGGATCCAGTTATCAAATTTCTTGATGACGGTCAACTTCCCGAGGACAAGAAGGAAGCACATAATATTAAGCATAAGGCTGCACGCTTTTGGCTATCCCCTAAAGGTCATCTGTACAGGAGATCTTTATCGGGACCTTACCTACTATGTGTTCACCCCAACAAAGTCCAGGATTTCTTGTTTGAGCTTCATGAAGGGATATGCGAAATTCATACCGGGGGAAGATCTATGGCGCACAAAGCCATTAGCCAAGGCTATTGGTGGCCCTACGTGCAGAAAAATGCCCAAGTATACTCAAAGAATTGCAAGAAGTGTCAGAAGTTCACACCCTTACACTGGCAGCATGCCGAGGACCTTAACCCGATCACCAGCCCATGGCCTTTTGCACAATGGGGACTAGATATTGTTGGCCCATTGCCTAAGGCACCCAACAATAAAAAGTTCCTATTTGTAGCAACAAACTATTTCTCCAAATGGGTTGAGGCTGAGTCTTTGGCTACCATCATAGATGTGAACACAAAGAAGTTTGTGTGGAATAATATCATCACCAAATTTGGAATTTCGCGTGCCATAGTCGCAGATAATGGTAAGCAGTTTGACAGCAACTTCTTCAAGACCTTCTGCTCGGGCTTGGAAATAAAAAATTATTTCTCAATGCTTTCGTTCCCTCAAAGCAATGGCCAGGCAAAGATTTCGAATATGACACTCCTATCAGGGCTAAAAAGGAGATTAGAGAAAGCTAAAGGAAAATGGGTGGATGAGCTTCCTTCGGTGTTATGGACCTACCGAACAACTTTGAAAAGTTCAACAAGGGAGACGCTGTTTGCCATGGTATATGGCTTGGAAGTAGTAATTCCCCTGGAAGTGGGGTTACCTACATTAGAACTAAAGCTTTTGAGTCCGGGAACAACAGCCTCACTATTGCTTGGGACTTGGATCTAGCCGAGGAAAGAAGGGGCCAAGCTCTGGTCAAATTGGCAGCCTACCACCAACAGCTTTCAAAGTTCTACAACAGGCGAGTCAACCATAGGAATTTATAGGTTTTCGCACTGGTGCTCAAGAAGGTCTTCCTTAATACAAAGGATCCCCTCGATGGAAAATTGGATCTGACCTGGGAGGATCCGTACAAAGTCACATTGATCGCAGGCACAGGAGCATACAGACTTCAAGATTTAGAGGGAAAGCAGATCCCAAGGCCTTAGAATGCGCAGAATTTAAGGAAATTTTATCATTGAAGCTCCAATTGTAAATTTATTTTCGGCATGATGAATGAAGAAACCTTTCTCAAAAGCTTATGTGTACAGTCTTAAGATATCTCAAGAAATCCCTAGCTTGACTAGGCAGTAAAAGTCTTAGTTGACTTCGAATCAAGCCTAGGTAAGAAAGCCCTAGCTTGGCTAGGCAGTAAAAGTCCCAATTGACTTCGAGTCAAACCTGGGTAAGAAAGCCCTAGCATGGCTAGGCACTAAAAGTCCCAGTTAGCCTCGAGTCAAGCTTGGGTAAGAAAGCCCTAACTCGGCTAGGCAGTAAAAGTCGCAGTTGGTCTTGGGTCAAGCCTGGGCAAGAAAGTCCTAGCTCGGCTAGGCAGTAGAAGTCCCAGTTAGCCTCGAGTCAAGCCTGGGCAAGAAAGTCCTAGCTCGGCTAGGTGATAAAAGTCTCAGTTGGCTTCAAGTCAAGCCTGGGCAAGAAGCTTATCAGTAAATTTACCTACATGGTAATTTTGAGATTTCTACATCTTATCTAGCTCAACTAGGTGCATAAGACCCATCAATGGGCACACGTTACCTAGCTCGGATAAGTATATTGTCTAGCTCGACTAGGCACATAAGACCCACCTATGGGCACAAGTTACATAGCTCTGCTAGGTATGTTGTCCATCTCGACTAGGTACGTTATCTAGCTCGACTATGTATGCTGTCTAACTCGACTGGGCGTATAAGACCCATATGAGGGCACAAGTCACCTAGCTCGGCTAGGTATATTGTCTAGCTCGACTAGGCGTATAAGACCCATCTGCGGGCACAAGTCACCTAGCTCGGATAAGTATATTATCTAGCTCGACTAGGTGCATAAGACCCATCTATGGGGACAAGTTACCTAGCTCAGCTAGGTATGTTATCCAGCTCGGCTAGGTACGTTGTCTAGCTCAGCTATGTATGCTGTCTAGCTCGACTAGGTACATAAGACCCATATGAGGGCACAAGTCACCAAGCTTGGCTTGGTATGCTGTCTAGCTCGACTAGGCACACTAGACCCATCTATGGGCACAAGTCACCTAGCTCAGCTAGGTACGTCGTCTAGCTCGGCTATGTATGATGTCTAGCTCGGCTAGTTACATTGTCTAGCTCAGCTAGGCATGTTACCAAGCCTATACTGAACGAGGAGTTAAATGACTAAAAGCAGAAATAAAATGTAAGAAGTTATGAAGCTCGAAAAACAAGACATTTTTTCACTAATAAAAAGTTTTTCATACAAACACAACGAGCCGACCTCACAAGGGGAATGAGGCCTTCCATCGCGAACTTGGAAAATAAAAAAGTAAAAAGCTTCATTTTTTCTCATTGCAACTACTTCGAAACAACACGCCCCCCGGCTGAGGTCACATCTTCAGCTCCCTCCTCGGCATGCATATCCTGAGCAGTACCAGCACCTTAGTTTTCCTCATCCTCCTCTAGTGTGAGGTCAACTGGCGCATTCAAGTCAATAGCCCCAGTCTTAGGCCAAAGAGAGCCAAGCTGCTCGAGAACTTCTTGCTCGAACCCAACCATGGTGTGCTCAAAAGGAGGGGGCAGTGGTAGAGGAGCCTGTTTAGTCGGAGGGGTAGGGATTGGGACCTCGGAGAGAGGGGCACTTCCAAGACCTACCCAGATGGAATAGCCTGCCTAAGCAGATGAGCAAGCCTCTATGGGAAAGGGATGCTAGGTTGGAGCCATGGCACCTCCTTGTGCAGGCAAGAGTCTCCCAGGATAGAGGCGGACCTCAATGCAGCATCCCAACCATCTTGAATAGTGGGTTCTACATTATAATGACCTGCGCGGCATAGTGGTCCCCTGCCTTGTCGTAGCTCTCATTGAATTTTGCTTGGGCAATTTGGGCATTGAGCTCTTGGAGATCGGTGTATGCATGCTGCAATGCCTCCTCTGACTTCATGGCCTTCTCTAGCTATGCAAGCACGGAAGCCAGGTTGGCTTCGTGCTCCTTAATTGAGTCCATTGCTTGGGAAGCAAGGAGCTCGCCGTCATTCCTTGCCTTCACGGCCTCTCTCACTTGCGCTTGAATGATCTTGACGTCCTCCCTACTCTTGAAAACCATAGTGTACTGGAGGTCATACCTCTCCTGTACTTTTCAACATCAGTCGAAGGCCTCAATGCCCATCTGAAGGCCCTGCGCAGTAGGAAGATACGTTTAGAAGTCAAAAGGTATACATTTTACAACTATATTGAGCTCGGGAAAAAGGCTTACCACAATTATGTGTTGGGTAGCCTTCTTCGTCAGTGTGTCATCGGAGATTGCCGCATAATCTGCTCTGTCCTTTGACAAGCAGAGGCTTTTGGCTAGAGCCCAGGCCACCTGATGGCTCTCCTACACTAAGTCCTACACGATGAGGGCTTTGTTGTGATTGATGGGGGAGATGGAGATGGGTGCCTCAGTTACCTCGGGTTCTCCCCTAAAATCGCTCGAAATTTGAGAAGTGGTAGTCTCCTCGGTGCGCCGCGTGATCTGGCTACCGGTAGCTTGTTGAGTCAATTGCCTCTTCCTGGTCTGTAGCGCAGCTAGAAGAGGGTGGATTTGTTGAGCCACATGGGCAGTCTCTACCGGAGTAGTCGTTGGGACGGTAGATGTGGTCGGCGCTTGTAAAGAGCTCGGGACTTAGGGCGTCGACTGGAGCAGGACGTTGAGTAAGTCCCTCCTCAGTATATCCGGGCTTTCAAGGGATGAACGGCTGCGAGAGGTGGATCTGGAGGGATGACGCCGACTTGTTGTGCTGGAGGTTGAGGCCCTGTTGCTCTGGTCCTTAGCCTGTTTATCGCTAACATGAGTCAGTCGGTGTCCGAACTCGTCCGGACCGATAGGCTGACCGTTAAACAAGCACCTAAACGACCGCACCTCCCTATCCCCAATCAAGGACATGCTTCAAGTGCTCGAAGTTTATCCACACGTCCCTCCTGTCCCTCTTGTCCCGAGCAACCGATGTGTTGCAGAAAGAAGCGATATAAAAACAAATGGGAGGAATAGTCAGTACTCAGCATATGTAAGTATGAAAGGAAAAAACAGAGGGGAACGGGCTCGGCTACTTGGGATGTCCGGACTCACGGGGAATTGCCGTACCCGCGGATCGTGAATGCCAGGGCTGAGCAGCCAATTGCCCCCGACCACAACGAAGTCTTCTAAATCTCCCTTGAGGGAGTTCTTTAAGTCAAGCACTATTTGACGGCTATCTTTAGTCTTGAAGTAATACATGATGATGCCCCGAGCAGTCTTTGCTATGGAGTAGCAGTACTGAATCTCCAGGACACCAACATTGATGCCCATATACTGATTCAATAAGACTACCCCTATCAGGATTGAGAAGACATTAGGGGTAAGCTGTGCCGGACACAACCGGTAGAACGCTAGAGCTTCCTTAATAAGCTCGGGAGGGGAAACTCCAGTTTAGATTCCAAGAGAGCCACAAGAGGGAAAACGACCCACCATGGCTCATTTATAATCCAGTGTTCTTGCTCGGTTGCCCGGTGTATGGTGACATCGATGGGGATGGACCTAGCCCAGTGAAGCTCGGCTAAAGCCTTTGGAGATGCTAACCGATCCATTTCATCTTCAAAAAAAGGGTGGTCGTTTGTAAGTTTGTTTAATTGTTTGGAGGTATTTTCTAAAAAAGAAAAAAGGAAGGAAAAGAAATAACGAAGCAAATAGTATTGACATCACCGGAAGTCCTGACGGCGATGCTAGAGTACCGGCGTTAGTCAAGACAGAGGATACTCCCCTCACCTTGAGCAAGGTAGAGGCAAGTGAGGGACAAAAAGCAGGTGGCGCCGCCATGAACCACGGAGGAGGCACGGCGGCGACAGCTCAGGGGCCACAGATAAAACACGGGTAAAATGAAGGGTGTTTACTAGATATATGTGTGTGTGTATCAAAGAACGGAGGATATGTTCAAGGCTTACCTCAGAGAAGTCGTAGAAGCCTGGGAATCTTCGCCGTAGAGAGAAGCCGCCGAAGGTGGTGGTGGTGACAGTCGTCAAAAATCGCCTTTTAAAGAGCAAGGGAGGAGTTTTACGAAGAAGAGGAAAACATGTACTTCTCTCCCCTTTTTTGGGGGCTAGGTTCATGTCTCAAGCGAAGCGCCAAGAGTCACGGCACCTAGGGCAGAGTGCGTCATACGCATTAAATGCATAATAAATGCACGCTGCGCAAAATAGATCGAGGTACAAAGCTATTGCTAAGGGCCGAGCAAAGTCGTGCTCAGATCAATGTATGTGATTCGCCTATTGAGCTAAAGCCATGCCCGGACTCGAAAAGCCGAGCTTCCCAACTTCCATAAACACCAATGATTGACATTTATTAAAAATGGCTGATATTCCTGTACCCAAGATACAGTTAGTGCTATACGCAATTACTCAACATTTAATGCACGCATTAAAAGCGGTACTAGCACATGGGGGAGTTCCACGTGGCAAAACTGGCGGTTGGCGTACAATTAGGATAAGTGGCAATACATCAACGAAACTTGCTCGACAAGCCTCCCGATAAAAAAAATGACAAATCAAGCCAAAACATCGCATCACCTTCCAGTATCTCAGGAGACCGAGCAATTGCAAAATGATGGGGGCAATTGATGGAGGACAGATTCTGACAAGGGCCAGGTGGCACCCACATGGATTGCAGAACAGCGCGGCAATCACCAACCCACGGTGTTATACCTCGAAGGTACTCCTCATATATCAAAATATTGGCCGAGCATACGTAGACAGTGCTTCCGAGCTTTTAGGATCCTGGGACAGGTGAAGTTGTGAAATGGCCATAGGCCCGTGCTCATGGGTGAGACTGAACCATGGTCCCAAAGAGAAGTGCTCGGCATCATGAAGAGAAGTGCTTGGCACCATGAGGAGAGGTGATCGGCATCATAACGTGAAGCGTTCGGCACCCACGTCCGAGTAGGGCGTGTTGTATGACCTCGAAAGCCGAGCTTGGGGCATGATACATGGTAGTTAGTGCATATGATATGCGTATCAGGAGGTGAAATTCGAGATAAGAGGCTAATAGCAGTTGAACTAACTCTGGGGATAGGGTGTTAGAGAGGGTTGACTTAGTCTAAACTAGGTCTGAGTACCGATGGACAGCTTGACATAACAAAAGAAACTTGCAGAAAGTTATCATGATGGCAATGATAAGTCACCATTGGATTGACAACTGAGTATTAATCAGAGAAAGAAAGAGGACAACCTGACCTGCTCGAGTTGGGTCGGACTCTCAAAGCGGGTCAAATATATTTTTTTCTATAAAAAGCCAATACTCTAGAAGGCAAAAGGTCTGCACTCTATTCTACTAGAAAAAATTCTGCCAAATTACTCTCTCAAGTTTTTCTCTATTTAAAACCCCTGCCTGACTTTATCATCGGAGGGTCTATTGGTAAAAGCCACCAGCGAGCATCTCACCAATTTCTTGTGCAGGGACACGTGGAATCCAACCCGAACTATTCAGCCAACTTGGATGAGAATAATAGATCCCAATCATGATCCTCCACAAAAATAATTCAAACAATATTATAACTGACTTTTTTTTTCACTTTTTACTTTCTCCCAAAATCCTCCATTCCAAACGAAGGCTAAGAGAAAAATTAGAAATGCTAAATTAAAACTTATGAGGATTTTCATACTAGTTTTGTTAGTAGAGAGAGAGTGTGTCAGATCGCGAAAACATAACAAGAAAATGCACAAGATAGATAGGGAAAAAACCCAAATGCAAGGATTCAAAACAAAATCGTGTCGAAATTAAGTAGAGGAAATCAAACTTTATTTTGACTAAAACCAAAACATTATGTTTCCTTCTGAAAGATAGAAGTAAAAAAGGGAATTGTTTTTTAAATAATTCTCCAAATAAGTCAATTTAAGCTAAAAATAATGCCCTAAAGAAACCAAATAAAACCTCTTTTTAAACAAATTTTCCAAGAATCTAACCCATCGAAGACCGCTCGAGTGAACCCAACATTGTTCGAGCGGTGGACTACCTGAGAGCAACCAAAGCAAAATGCTAAAAAAAATTCTAAGTGTTGAAAATCACCAAGTTTTCTCATACTTTAAACATGGTTTTCAAGAGGCAAAAACTTGAAGTTAAAACATTCATTTAACCTTGAAATAGCTCCAATCTTCTCAAAAACTTGAAACCCAACAATTTAAACTATAGAATTTCACACAAAAACCAAGGGATAAACCCGAAACAACAACTCGACGCCTTCATATGCATACAAATCATGAGTATATGGCCTTATAGTCTTACAAAATGAGTTTTCCACCAACCCAAAATGCATCCTTCAAATGTAGTAATAAGAATTACATTTACAATATACAATTCTCAAAAGATCTTTCCATGACTATAGGTAATCCAAAACAACTAAAAATGCCACCATGCCCATTTTTCTCATTCGGCCACTTTCTTTCCATTGTCACCGGAAATGGTTTATACAACTTGAGCTGAGACTCGTATGAAATAGATTAAAAATGAACAAATACATGACATGCAAGGATGGTTACGTGAAATACACAACAATATTTTATCCAAAACCAACTCCATTTTCAAACACATTCTCGTCACATAACTAGGTTTTCACATATCGAACCATAGCTTTAGCCTTCTATTTCCTCATCATTTTTAAACCCCTTTCAATGTATTCACATTTCCACGTACATCTGACAATACCACAATTCGAAGGATTCCTCATACGTTCAACTATTCCCAACTGTTTAACCAAGGTTTTGCAAACCCAAATCAATTCATGATTTTCATACTTTCAATTACTCTCAACCATCAACCAAGGTTTTCAAACCGAATTCAATTCTTAATTTAACTAAGTACTAAAGTCCAGGCAGTGCCTATTGACCCTGGCGTAGTTATCACAACCAAGTCACGCGAGGCCCAATAGATAAATACCTATTTTATATCCCGACACGAAAAGCATACATATTTTTTCTCGAAAACATCGATGGGTGGGCCACCAAAATCACACTTTTACGGAGATTAACCCAATTGAAGGGCTTATTATACATGCGCAAGCTTTTAATCTTTTACCAAAGAGTTACTCGAGCCCAACTTAATAATCCAATCAAACTACATGGTACCTTAATTAGATCATTCACATTAATACCAACACAAGTTCAACCA
>JAULJZ010042251.1:0-14462 GCA_032270985.1 Heliamphora pulchella
TGAATTCAGAGATGGAATCTATGTATTCCAATCAGGTCTGGGAACTTGTAGAACCACCTGAAGGGATAAAATCTATTGGATGCAAGTGGTTCTACAAGAGAAAGAGAGAAGTAGACGGGAAGGTTGAAACCTTCGAAGCTAAGCTTGTTGCTAAAGGATTCACTCTGAAAGAAGGAATCGACTACGAAGAAACCTTTTCACCGGTAGTCATGCTTAAGTTTATCCAGTTTCTCTTATCCATTGCCGCACATTTTGATTAGAAATCTGGAAAATAAAGGTCAAGATAGCTTTCCTTAACAGAAGTCTTGACGAGTGTATTTATATGATACAATCAGACGGATTCATTGCAAAGGGTCAGGAGCACATGTTGTGCAAGCTTAAGAGATCTATTTATAGACTTAATCAGGCATCGAGGTCTTAAAACACTCGGTTTGATCAAGCCATAAAGTTTTATAATTTTGATCAAAGTCTGGATGAGTCATGTGTGTACAAGAAGCGTGACGGAAGCGTGGTGATCTTTTTGGTACTTTATGTAGACGATATCTTGCTCATCGAAAATGATGCGGGGGCATTATCTACGGTTAAAATATGGTCATCTGGGAAGTTCGATATGAAGGATTTGGAAGAAGCCAAACACATCATTGGGATCAAGCTTATGCGAGATCAGAAACAAAGAATGTTGGGCTTATCACAAGTAAAGTATATCGATGATATCCTTTCTCGTTTTAGAATGCAAGATTCCAAGAAAAGATTTCTCCCTTTCAGGTACGGAATCACTCTATCCAAATATCAGTGTCCTATTACTCCTGATGAGATAAAGAGGATAAAAGCGATTCCTTATGCTTCGGCAATAGGAAGCCTCATGTATGCTATGCTTTACACTAGACCCGACATCTGCTTTGTCGTTGGCATAGTTAGCAGATATCAGTCTAACTCACGGCAAGAGCATTGGACTACGGTAAAGATTATATAATCAAGTATCTGAAAAGGTCTAAGAATTATATATCAGTTTACCACGCAGACAGTCTAGTACCTTTGGGGTACACAAGCTCAGATTTTCAATCAGACATAGAGTTTACATCAAGAAACAACCTTGCAGATCCTTTACAAAAAGTTTACTGGCTAAGACTTTTGATAGACATGTAGAGGGCACAGGAGTCAGATGTATAGTAACATGATTTTGAGTATAAGTGAGAGATTGTTAGGGTTGGTATACTAAAAATCATATTTTTAGTATTTAATTTTATTTTTAATAAAATAAATTTTTTATTTTATGAGAATCTTTATGAGCAATGTATGTGTATCATTTTTTTGATATACATGAATGTCCGATATTTTTTATAGTATTTAATCTAGTGTGTTGAGTACGGCTTACACACAGAAGACCAGATTTTAGGTTCTTACAGAATATAAGTTTTATGTTCACAGTTTAGACAGAAATGAACATACCATCGGTATGACTATGGCACAGAGTTTTAGTAAGCTTATCTTGCTTACGAAAAACAGATAATAGTGTCGTCTATTGTTCCGACTCTCTGTGCTAGTACACTTTGTGTGTATTGAACGGAACATTTTGGGTAATTAATTTAGTACTGACTACTGACTATGTAAATTAATTCACACCCCCAAGGTTATTATGAATAGTGCTTATCCTCTTAATCCTGAAATAATTTTTGATTTGTATATATTTAATATTCGTTATTTTGATTCATTAGAGTGTACGATCTTATATGGGTTTATAGTCCCGGTGAGTTGGATAGCGGTATTATTTATATGAAAGATTTTAATTATTGACGGAATCCACATCTCGAAGATGAAATTGACGATAACCCCTTAAGGATGCTTATAAGTTTTGACCGGGGCAAACCCTGCTAGTGGATTTAATTATCCAGCAATCAAATAAGTTAAGCGGAAGAGTTTAAGAAATATCAAGATGTCGATTAAATTAAATTGTCAGTAATTAAATTTAATTGGCGGGTATAAGAAATCTTAACGTGGGGAAAAATAATAAGCATTTAATAACAGGAGCTCAATGCAAGAAAGTCTTTAGATTATGGATCAGAGTACAATTATAGTTCTTTAGTAGTGTGAACTGTAATTAGGTGTTTTATAAAAATTGCAGAAATCGCTTCTAGTTTTTCATAATTGCAGATACTGCTATGCGTCTTTCTTTAATTGCAGAAAGTGCTGGTAGGTGTTTGTATTCCACTGAAAGTCTAACTCATAATTACTTCACAAATCCCTGTTGTAGCCCTATACATACGCAGGTAGGCTGAACCAGTTTGAGCTTGATAGTTCATATATCATTATCATTATGATATTATTTTTGTCATTCAAAACTTAAATATATCAGGATTCTGCCGGTAATAATTCTCGGAGGATCGTAGCCCACACTACGTTCAAGGATCGCGTAATGGAATACAGTAGAAGATCTGAAAGGAGTTTCAACTCGGAATCAAGTCGTAGTTGAAGATTAGATCGACAAGAGGTACTCATTTAAATTAACTTTGGTTGTACGGGTTTATTTTTGATCGTTCGACGTCAAAATTTTTATCTGGAGCCCGTTTCGGCGTTTGCCCGCCTAGTTAATTTTTTATCAAAAATCGTTTTACAAAAATAATGATCTTACCAATATTGCCTCCAACAAATTGGTATCAGAGCCGTTTTATTTTTTGTTTACGGTTTATCAGGGTATGGTAGATTTAAAACTACGCTAACTTTGTTTTCCAAGCGTTCTAATCTCGATTTTATGATCATCTTTTATTTTCATATTTGATTGAATGCATGGATGATGATTTAATTTATTTTTATTTAATCAAGGGGGTTTATCATGATAGATTAATTATTTTTAGATCGAATTTGAGCCTACGGGATTATTTTTAGATCGAATGTGAGCCTACGGGACATTGGTTTCGATATAATTTTTTTTTATGTTGTTTAATTTTTTTTCCTAGTTTATTAAAAAAAAAATAAGAACAGGTATAGAAGAAACAGCGGTGGTTGGCGGCGGCAACCGGCAGTGATTCCGGTGATTTAAAGCTGCGCTATTTTTTTTTGGTCAAATAATTTTTTTTATTTAAAAAAAAAGGGCCGCAGTAGTTTTAGCCGCACAGCCAGGCTTCCAAGCAGCAAGTGGCGCAAGATCCAAGCAATTTCATCAAACTGCAATCCAAACGGTGCACAAGCAATTTCTCAAAACAATGGCTGGGTTTTAATACCAAAAGCAAAACGACAACAATTGGAAGCAAGGTTCCCGGTGCCCAATTGTGGCGCGATTTTCCAAAGCTGCCAAACGCAGCTTTAATCGCAGCAAGCACCAGCGGTTTTTTCGCAACACTGTGGTGCTATTTCCAAAGCCGGCAGTCCCCAATCACTGAGGCAATCCCAAGCAAAAAGCAACGCGCAAACAGTGAGCAATTTTCGATTTCCTATGCATACAGCTGAGGCGCAAACAGTGATTCGGTCCAAGTCAAACGAGGCAAGTGGTTTCCTCAAATTGGGATTCCTCAATTCAATCTATTTCGGCAATTGGAGGTGGAGCAATTCCAAGAGTTTTAATCTCAAAAGGATTCCAAACACACCAGAAACGGAAAAGTTGAAATTTGATACAGACTGAAAGACTGGAAGCTTATTTTAACAGGAAACTGAAACACTTTACAGTTTCAATCGGATCATAAAACCGTGGTATTTATCTTGCATTTAATTTATTTTTATATAGTAACTACGTGGATGATAATTATTGATTTTATTTATCCAATTAATTTAATTAATTCGAATATTCGATTTTAATTAAAATATTTTGTAATAAAAAATAAAATTATGTTTTTTTAATTAATTAATTTTAATTAAATAGAAAAACTTCACATATTTTATTTTTTTACAAAATATCACGTTTAAGATGATTTTTTTTTAAATCGAATATCTTGGAAAAACGTGAGAATTAATTTCAGATTTTGAATTAATTAAATGGAAAAATATTTTACGAAAATAAATTATTATTTTTCAAAAAATATGCGACGAAAAATAAAATAAATAAATACATTTAATCACTACCTTAGCTGAAAAGCTGGAGGAAAAAAACTCTGCATTTATTAAATTTATTTGTTATGCATTTAAACATGAAAAGATGATTTGATAAATCAGAATCTTTCGAATCGTATACATGGAAAGATGTTTGATTCTTTCAGATCGTGTGACTTTCGAAAGATGGTTTGATAAATCAGAATCTTTGGAATCGTGTACACAGAAAAATATTTGATTCTTTTAGATCGTGTGCCTTTCGAAATTAATAAATTTGTTTTAATTAAACGATTTTTTATAACCCTTAAAAATATTTTAAAAATCTAAGTTGAAGAGGGAATTTATTCACAGATAAATTCAGCGGTTTCCATCACCAGTTTGTAAGCGATGCAATTAAACCCTACGTGTTGGCAGTAAGGTATTCCTCCCCATCGGACAGATTAATTGTGGTATCGCCAGTACAAACCTCCTTTAGGATTAATTCTAAACAATTGTTAGTGTGGATCACTTCTCCATCTGAAGGGTTCATTGCGAAACGATTGATTTGGGATTAGGTGATGGTTGACACTTAGTTACATATAATAGTATCATCTCCATCTGAGTCACCGTTCTTATATATTGGACCGAAGCTAAGTCAGCTATTTAATTTTACTTGGCATGGTCAGTTGTCTAGATAGTAAAATTAAAAGGAATTGGCCTGTCTGGTCTTATGAAGGATAGTAGACGTCCACCCATCGTGTGAGACCCGGACCTGTATCATTTTGAGGCTTATATATATATATATATATATATATGATGTGTTTTGCATATATATTTTTATGATGTATGATTTACTCGTTTTGATGCATGTTTAAGTTTATCTGAGTATGCGGGGTTGGTTCCCGGGGTTGTAAGGAATTGCTGTGCGAATTTTAAAAATTAAAAAAAAAGATATTTTGGAGGCCTATAAATATCTGGTGTTATATATTTTTAAAAGATATTTTTAAAACTTAACTCCTAAGTTTTCTCCAATTTTCTCTCTGCCTTCTCTCTAACTTCTCGGAGGCCTGGGGCTTAATTTTTAACAAACCAACTGCTAATCCTTAGTATCGGCATCGTGGTCTACACTTTTATCCGAACAAAATTTTATTCCGACAAAGTTCGATTTTGCACGTGGATCGATACGTCGAGTTTTCAACTCACCGAGGTAGGATCTTAGATTGTATAACTGTTAGAGGATACTACATGTAATCCTACGTGTTTCTATCGTTTAAAAAAGAATAAAAAGTTATTTCTGTTCGAGAAGGGTTTTTGGGTTAAAAATCATTTTTTTTTCGATGTTTCGGGTGGATGAAATAATGTTTTGAGGATTTTTTTTGCGCCTTATGGTAAGCTTGAGCTTACATATCCTTGTAGGTATCAAAATCAGGAGTTCAGAGGTTTGATAAGAGGTTTAGAAGCAAAAATAAACACAAACCGTAGCTCAAAACAGTTTATGGGCTGGTTCAGTCGATTGGACACATAAGTTCAGTCGACTGGATCATCTTTTGGTGGGTTCAGTCGACTGGACTAGGGAGGTCAGTCAACTAAAGTTCCTTCTGTTATTGGTTCTTTTTTTCAGAGAGTTGTTCAGTCGAGTGGGGGCTTGGGCCAGTCGACTGGAGTCCTGTGATGGGGCTTGGGTGTTGTTTCCAATGGTTTTGACTTCCTTGGGGTGGTTCAAAAGCAATGGACTTGTGAGATCTCGCCTTTTGGATGTTGGTTTTTAAAGAATGTGATTTGAAAAGGAGTTTTTACGAAAACTTTGTGAAAAACGTGTTTTGTTGGAGGTTTGGAGCTAGCCCTCGGGGTTGAGTCTCAACTTTTAAAAACGTTTTGGGTGAAAATATGTCTTTACATGTTTTATTTGATCTCTATGGTTCATTGATTGGATCCCTGATATATACATGTGTTGTATATTTATTTCGTGAGTTGGTTTTGAAATGTTTATCCATAGATGTACCGTGACAGTAGGTTTGTTGAGTTGGGCTTCCATTGCTACTCGGTGCAAGTCCAGAAACGTGCGCAGCATAGGTACTCAGTTCCTTCGGCTTAATCCCCGTAAATTGAGTCGTGTGGGTGCTCAGTTCCCTCGGGCTCAGGTCCCATAAATTAAGTATTTGTCGATTGCCTCTTTTAATGGCGTCGTTGTCGTGACTCCGTATAGAACTTGTCATTACTAACTGGACCCAGCGCGGCCGTAAAGTAATGGATGAGTCTATAATTATTACCTTTATCGGTGTCGCAGTGTCGGTACATAGGATTACATTTTATCGTGTCTCCTCAGTTGTGTTTCCCTGGGTGGAGAATGCTGTGTTTCACTGCTTTTCTTTAACTGTGGCAAGATATCTGTCAAGATTATATGCATGGTTTCAAGGATGGAAAACTTGTGATTTTTAAGGGAAAAACCTGTTTGGCTTTTGTGGTCGAGTTAGCTCTCACCATATGATTGCATAACCTGTATTACAGTTCTATTGTCTATGTTCTATTGGGATTCGGCTCACAGTGTTGAATTTTTACTGTAAAACCCTTTTCAGGTGAGCACGTGGAGTTGACCTAGTTGTAGAGGTGATAGAAGACTTGCTGTAGTTTTCTCTTTTTGGACATGTACTTTTACATGCGATGCCTGTGGAGGCTGATTTTGTACGCCTTTGGGCGATATATTTATACTTGTATGAGAATGCATGGTTATCGTTATGCAAGTTGAACTTGGGAAATATTTTATTCAACTGCTGTATTTTGATTTCCAACTATAAAAACCTATTTTTTTGCTAAATGGGTGATTTGGTGGGCTTTTGCGTGACTCTGGTGTTTGGGACGTGACAACTTTGTATCAGAGTTCTGGGTTCGAATACCAATGAGTCATAAAAAAGAGGGTATATCACCTTGTGAGGATGTATGTGTGCTTGATTGCAGTGTTATAGTGTTTTCCTAACATCAGCAAGATAGCTTGTGGTGTATATGTGTGTACGGAGGTTGGACCTTAGTATTGATTAGTCTTGCCTTTAGGGATTTGAGTTAACATACTTGGGAGCCAAGTTAGAGACGCATTTCGCGGATGTGATTTCTAACTAGGAATCTAAGTGGGTTGTCAAGAGTGACGAGTCCTTCTTGTTGGTTCTCCTCGGTATGTGAGATGTGATGACATGATATTAAGTGGCTATGTGTTAGCATGCATATCTGTCTTTTACATTAGCAATAACATGTTGTAGGAAGCTTACCCTGTTATGTTACTTTCGTATAGAGTGATGTCCACGTGAGGAGGACGAGACCGTGATCGAGGCCGAGGCCGTAGTTCTAATCGAAGGAACGTTACAGTCCCAGATGTTGGGGATGCTAATGCGCCCTACGGACCTGTTGGCGAGGGAGATCTATTGCGTGAGATGGTCAGCTCCATCCGGCAACTGGCTGAGGCCGCTAGGGGCAGGGAGAGTATACCTGAACCGAGGGCGACGATTGCAATGCGCGAGTTCCACTGTCCGGACCCTCCTACCTTTTCTAGGGATCCCAACCCCACGGTAGCCACTGAATGGCTAGAGCAGGCCACCAGCATCTTGGATACGCTTCAGATTGAGAAGGATGATCTGATGGTTACTTTTGTTTCCTTCAAGCTGAGGGAGAGTACACACATGTGGTGGAAGTTCACCAGGATAACTGTTACTGGCACTTGGGAGGCATTCACGAAGTTATTTCTGGAGAATACTTTCCAGCAACACAAAGGAATCGCTACAGAGAGGATTTTCAATTTTTGACTCAGGGGACGATGTCAGTGGTGGAGTATGAGGCTGAGTTCACCAGTCTGTCCCAGTTTGCACAGGAGATCGTGCCTACTGATTAGTTCCGTACAAAACAGTTCGAGAGGGGTTTGAGGCCCGCTATCAGAGATAGGGTGGCGGCATTCCAGATGCAGGTCTTCACAAAACTAGTACAGATGGCCATGAAAGTGGAGGGCACTCTGAATGAGACATGTCGAGACAGGGACAACAGAGGTCAGCAAGGAGGGGAACGTACACAAGGACATGGGAGCATAGAGAACAAGTGCCAACAGACATCTAGTTCGCGTTCGCATCCAGTGGCGTCGTATCCTCCACAGTCTTCTGCATCTTTGCCTCCCGTAGCTTCAATGGGAAGGTCGGAGAAGAGGAGGGAGTCTATTTGCTTTAGATGTCAGCGGCCAGGACACCGTGAAGCAGAGTGCTGTAGTCCCATGCCTGTTCAGGCACAGTCGCAGTCGCAGGCTCGTGGAAGAGGGCCAGTGGTTTGTTTTGAGTGTGGCCAGTCAGGGACATCCGCAGGGATTGCCCCGGATGAGGGAGCACATTTGGAGCTTCTATTACTCCATCTGCTCAGGGACGTCAGCTATACAGATTTGCCGAAGGGGGCACCTTAGTGCAGTCAGGCAGACAGTCTATAGTTCAGGACCACAGTGCACCGGCCATAGCTTATGTTCTAGCAGATCCCCGTTCGTCCAGAGCACCAGCCGCGCTCGATGCTGCTGCTACTACTTCCATGATTAAAGGTACTCTTTTAGTCTTTAGATCATGGGCCAGTGTTCTTATCGACACTGAAGCATCACATTCATTTATATCATCTGCTTTTGCATCGGCTTTGGGGCTGAAAATGGACTGGTTGGGTAGTACCTTGAGTGTGGAGACCCCAGTCAGTGGGAGTGTGACGTTGAGTCTTGTTTGTAGATCCTGCGTGTTGGAGGTCGCCGGTCGTTGTTTAGAGTTTGACTTTAATCATTCTAGACATGACCACGTTTGATGTCATCCTAGGGATGGATTGGCTGACCACCTATCGTGCCTTTATCGATTGCGATCGACAGAGGGTGATGATTTGTACACCAGCGGGAGATTGTTTCTACTTTGTGGGTGACCGTGATGAGGGTTTAAGGTCTATGCCGGGTGTTGTGCGGAACAAGGGCAACCTGGGTTCCCTCTTTGCACCTCTCATGTTGGATGAGGAGGTTGGGGTTCGAGGAGAGTTACCTCCGGTGGTTTGCGACTATCCTGATATTTTTCCTGATGATTTATATGAGTTGCCATCGAGCCGTGAGGTAGAGTTCTCTATTGAGTTGATTCCAGGGGCTGCTCCCATATCTATGCCTTCTTATCGGTTTGCACCCGCTGAGTTGCGTGAGTTCCAGATACAACTTCAGGAGCTACTGGATAGGGGTTTCATATGCCCGAGTACTTCACCGTGGGGAGCGCCTGCTCTCTTTGCCAAGAAGAAAGATGGATCCTTACGTTTGTGCATCGATTACTAGAAGCTGAATCAGGTAACAGTAAAGAATAAATATCCTATGCCAAGGATAGACGATTTGTTTGATTAGTTGAAGGGGTCGAGCTGCTTTTTAAAGATCGATTTGAGATCAGGATACCACCAGTTGAGGATTAGGGACAAGGACATAGCGAAGATCGCTTTTCGAACTCGCTATGGTCACTATGAGTTTCTGGTTATGCCATTTGGTTTGAAGAACGCTCTTGCTACGTTCATGGGTTTGATGAATTGGATCTTCCATCCTTATCTAGACAGTTTTGTGGTGGGGTTTGTGGATGATATTCTCATCTACTCACCCACTAGAGAGCCGCACAAGGATCACCTGAGTATTGTTCTACAGACTTTAAGAGAGCATTGCTTATATGCGAAGTTCGAGAAATGCGAGTTTTGGATGTTGGAGGTGAGGTTTCTTGGACACGTGGTGTCGACAGACGGGGTAGCTGTGGATTCGTCGAAGACAGATGATGTGATAGGTTGGGAGCGACCGAAGAATGTCTTTGAGATCCGTAGTTTTCTAGATTTAGCAGGCTACTACCGACGGTTCGTGAAGGACATTGCGAGACTTTCTGCACCGATGACACGTCTGACGCGGAAGGGCGTTGTGTTTGTGTGGAGCGAGTCCTGTGAGTCAGCATTCCAGGAGCTGAAGACGTGGTTAACAAGCGCGCCAGTGTTGATTATTCCAGAGCGAGGCTTGGGGTATACAATGTACTGTGATGCCTCACACTACGGTTTAGGCTATGTTTCGATGCAGGAGGGGAAGGTTGTAGCTTATGGTTCTCGGCAACTGAAGATCCATGAGAAGAACTACCTGCCACACGATCTGGAGTTGGCTGTCGTGGTCTTTGCCTTGAAGACATGGCATCACTATCTTTATGGTGAGCACTTCGAGATTTTCTTCGATCACAAGAGCTTAAAATACTTATTTTCACAGAAGGACCTGAACTTGCGCCAGCAACGATGGATGGAGTTGTTGGAGGATTATGATTTTGATTTGGAGTACCATCCAGGAAAGGGCAACGTTGTAGCTGACGCTCTCAGCAGGAGATCTCATGGCTCATTAGCTTTTGTGGCTATACGGGAATGGGATATGCTTAGAGAGGTCGGGGAGTTTGATCTGTGTCTTGGGGATACAATGACGGAGGCCACCTTGTTTTCAGTAGTTTCACGACTAGCATTGATTGCACGAGTGTTAGTGGTCCAGCAGACGGATCAGGAAGCTCAGATGATATGAGATCGTGTTGCTAGTGGAGAGGATATAGCAAGCTGGGTTGTGGGTTCAGATCAGGGCCTGAGGTTAGCCGGGAGGTTGTTTATGCCAGAGTTATGCCGAGCTAACCTACTACATGAGTGTCATCATTCACGCCTTGCAGTGCATCCTGGAGGCACGAAGAAGTATCATGATCTACGTCGACAGTTCTATTGGACAGGAATGAAGAAGGATGTGCTTCAGTTTGTTTCTCAGTGCCTTACCTGTCAGCAGGTAAAGACGGAGCACTAGAAATCGGAAGGATTGTTACAGCCATTGCCGGTATATGAGTGGAAGTGGGAGAACGTCACGATGGACTTTGTGTCAGGACTTCCTCGCTCACCTAGGGGACACGACGCCATTTGGGTTGTGGTTGATAGGTTGACGAAATATGCACACTTTCTCCCCATCCGCGTGAAGGATTTGGTGGACCGACTGAGTCGTTTGTATGTTAGAGAGATAGTTCGCTTGCATGGAGTGCGTGTCTATTGTTTCTGACCGAGACCCGCGCTTCACATCGCGTTTTTTGGCAGAGTCTTCAGGAGGCTTTGGGGACGGACTTGATGTTCAGTACAACTTTTCACCCCCAGACAGACGGCCAGTCTGAGAGGACTATACAGATTATGGAGGACATGTTGAGGACCTGTGTCCTTGATTTCAGAGGTTCTTGAGAGGATCATCTACAGTTAGTAGAGTTTGCATACAACAACAGCTATTGGTCCAGTATTGGGATGGCACCGTATGAGGCTCTGTACGGTAGACCATGTAGGTCACCAGTATGTTGGACAGATGTGGGAGAGACCACATTTTTGGGACCCGACTTGGTGCGGGAGATGACGGAGAAGATTGTAGTGATTCGCCAGCATCTTCAGACAGCTCAGAGCCGTCAGAAGAGTTATACAGATCAGAGGAGAAGACCTTTGAAGTTTGCAGTGGGGAATCACGTGTTCCTAAAGGTCTCACCTTGTAGAGGTTTGATGAGGTTTGGACGTAGCGAAAAACTATCACCGCGCTTCATTGGGCCTTTGGAGATTTTTGACAAGGTTGGAGAGGTTGCATATCGTTTGGCTTTGCCACTTCAGTTGTCAACTATGACAACGTGTTTCACGTTTCTATGTTTCGAAGGTACGAGCCTGATCCTTCACATATGCTGATTGGGCCGAGCTACGGGTTGATGAGGATGCCACTTATGAGAAGCGTCCGGTGAAGATTCTTGATACAAAGGAGCAAGTGTTGCGAGATAGAACCATAGCTTATGTTAAGGTCCTATGGCTTCATCACGGGGTTGAAGAAGCTACATGGGAGTTAGAGTTGGGGATGCGTGCGAGATACCTGGAGCTTTTTTCTTTGTGACCTTGTAGTGAATTTCGGGGGCAAAATTCCTTAAGGGGGGAGAGTTGTAAGACCCGAACCCATTTAAAACACATTCGGATTTGGGGGTGTCCAGCACATGTGCTGAAACGGAACGCGGGTAAGTTGGAACCGAGGACAGAAGTCTGTTTCTTTGTGGGGTATCCCAAGAAAACAAACGATGGTGTACTTTATAATCCTAAGGATCATAAGGTCATTATTAGCACCAATGCCCGATTCTTAGAAGATAATTATATTATGGATCACAGACCCAAAAGTAAAATTATTTTGAAAGAACTGAGAAGAAATACAAGTAGATCAGAAGAGAAATCACAAGTCACTGATATTCCATTACCTCATCGTAGTGGGAGAATTATCGGAACAGGTGTAAATCAATAACAGGGTGCTGATGCACAGAGTTCAGATTTTGCACTGCATGTTACTGCTAGTACACAGGCACAGGTAGTGCCTCGTCGTAGTGGGAGGGTTGTCCATCAACCTGATCGGTATATGTTCTTGAGAGAGTCATTTGACAAAATCCCGGTAGAACTGGATACCGAGCCCTGTAACTATAATGAAGCACTACAAGACAAAAATGCAGATCTTTGGCAAAAGACTGTGAATTCAGAGATGGAATCTATGTATTTCCAATCAGGACTGGAAACTTGTAAAACAACCCGAAGGGATAAAACTCATTAGATGCAAGTGGATCTACAAGAGAAAGAGAGGAGTAGACGGGAAGATTGAAACCTTCAAAGCTATGCTTGTTGCTAAAGGGTTCACTTAGAAAGAAGGAATCGACTATGAGGAAACCTTTTCGTCGGTAGTCATGCTTAAGTCTATCTGGATTCTCTTATCTATAGCCGCACATTTCGATTACGAAATCTGGCAAATGGATATCAAGACAGCTTTCCTTAATAGAAGTCTTGACGAGTGTATCTATATGATACAACTAGATGGATTCATTGCAAAGGGCCATGAGCACATGTTATGCATACTTAAGAGATCCATTTATGGACTTAAGCAGGCATCGAGGTCTTAGAACACTCGATTTGATCAAGCTATAAAATCTTATGATTTTGATTAAAGTTTGGATGAGTCATGTGTGTACAAGAAGCGTGACGAAAGCGTGGTGATCTTTCTAGTACTTTATGTAGACGATATCTTGCTCATCGAAAACGATATGGGAGTATTATCTACGGTTAAAATATGGTTATCTGGGCAGTTCGATATGAAGGACTTGGAAGAAGCCAATCACATCCTTGGGATCAAGCTTATGCAAAATCGGAAACAAAAGATGTTGGGCTTATCACAAGCAAAGTATATCAATGATATCCTTACTCGTTTTAGCATGCAGAATTTCAAGAAAGAGTTTCTCCCTTTCAGGTACGGAATCACTCTATCAAAGGATCAGTGTCCTATGACACCTGATGAAATAGATAGGATAAAGACGATTCCTTATGCTTCGGCAATAGGAAGTCTCATGTATACTATACTTTGCACTAGACCCGACATCTGCTTTGCCGTTGGCATGGTTAGCAGATATTAGTCTAACTTAGGGCAAGAGCATTGGATGCAGTAAGGATTATATAATCAAGTACTTGAAAAGGACTAAGGATTATATATCAGTTTACCAGGCAGACAGTCTAGTACATTTGGGGTATACAGACTCAGATTTTCAGTCAGACATAGAGCTTACATCAAGAGACAACCTTGCAGATCCTTTACAAAGAGGTTACTGACTAAGACTTTTGATAGTCATGTAGAGGGCACGGGAGTCAAATATACAGCAACATGGTTTTGAGTATAAGTAGGAGATTGTTAGGGTTAGTATACTGAAAATCATATTTTTAATATTTACTTTTATTTTTAATAAAATAAATTTTTTATTTTATGAGAATCTTTATGAGCAATGTATGTGTATCATTTCTTTGATATGCTGGATGTCCGATATTCTGTATAGTATTTAATTTGGTGTGTTGAGTACGGCTTACACACAGAAGATCAGATTTTAAGTTCTTGATGAATATAAGTTTTATGTTCACAGTTTAGATAAAAATAGACATACCATCGATACGACTGTGGCACAGAGTTTTAGTAGGCCTATTTTGGTTACGAAAAACAGATAATAGCGTCATCTATTGTTTCGACTCTCTGTACCAGTACACTTTATGTGTATTGAATGGGACATTTAGGGTAATTAATTTAGTACTGACTACTGACTATGTAAATTAATTCACATCCCAAAGTTATTATGAAGAGTGTTTATCCTCTTAATTCTGAAATAATTATTGATTTGCATATATTTAATATTCGCTGTTTTGATTCATTAGAGCGTACGATCTTATATGGGTCTATATTTTCGGTGAGTTAGATAGCGGTATTATTTATATGACAAATATTAATTATTGACGGAATCCACGTCCCGAAGATCGGGATTGATGATACCCCCTTAAGGATGCTTATAAGTTTTGATCGGGCCAAACTCTGCAGGTGGATTTAATTATCCGGCGGTCAAATAAGTTAAGCGAAAGGGTTTAAG
>JAULJZ010042262.1:0-36855 GCA_032270985.1 Heliamphora pulchella
AGAAACCCTTTCTTGGAATCCTGCATACTAAAACGAGCAAGGATATCATCGATATACTTTGCTTGTGATAAGCCCAATATCCTTTGTTTCCGATCTCGCAGGCTTCAATGCGCTAGGCGCTATGCTTTTCTTTCTGTCTGAAGGTTGTGTGTATGCTATGTAAACTTTTTGAGAACCTTGTACCAATTACGTGTTTGAATAAAAGGCAGATATTTATTGTTAAATTCTTCATAAACTATCTCATATTCTCAAACTAAATTCTGCAATATCCTAAAAAAAAAAAGGAAACAACCCTGAATCTCAACACCCTCTTAAGATAGCTGATAAACGATCAAACCCCCGACAAGTTGACTAACCCCTAGGTGATAAAGCACTCGAAGTAGCATAAGTTTTGGGGAAAACACCGTTAAAACCCTGTAACTTCACCTTTATAGGTTTCTTTTCCCAACCCCCGTGTCAATTTTTATACCTTGTTAAAATTCCTTGTTTCTAATAACGTCGGTCCTCAACAATGCTATCCAGTACCATTTATAGGTAATCTTTCTCCACCCGATGTCTTCTTTGTAACCCTATCTGGAATTTCATCCTAGAAAATACCCTTATCCTTAAAATTTTCATTGTTGAACCATGTCTAGATGACGACTAGTATTCACGTTAGATTATTCTTCAATGCAAGCACCATCCTTGAATTAGCTCTCTATTTGTAGGACTCAACGTCATTCGATATTGCCAAGATCCTTCACCACCATCCATTATCCCCTGACTTCGATACTACATCCGACTGAAGTAATTTTGTGAACTCTTAAAATCTCAACTTGGGGAGTCGACTCGAATGCTTAAATTGAAGTACGTTAGGCCGACGTAACTTCAGGGTAAATATCTAGTCTGGCCACCCATTGCTTAAACATATCTTTTGTCAAGATCAGATGTTGCACATATTGATCCCGAGAACCTCCTCTCTATAATATTCATTAATTGCAAATCTCTTGACCTCTCAACCTGAGTCAACGGTGATTGCTTTAACTATGACCCCATGCCTTTGAACCATCTGGGAGTCCACCCTAAGATATTATAACCCCAGCGGCATCGCGTGCTCATACTATTTGAAAATTTTCATCTAAGCACTTACCTATTCATTGTCTTATGGTCACCTTCTCCGAAACTAGTAAAATTGAGCTGACCATCCTTATTAAACCCCACGTATGTTTTGTCCGTCGATCTTTAAAACCTTACTCGTAGGTCTATGAGTGATGACGAACGTCAGGATATTACATTATTAGGCTTCAACGCTTTTACGAAAGATTAGGACAAGGCACGAGAACCTCTTAACACCTCTTCGAATCATAGGGCAATCTTTCCTCAACATTACGACTTAAAGTACCATCAACGTCCGCATTTACCGAAGTTTTGAAAGCCGAGACCCCGACTGTAGGAATGGTTAAGTAAGGGTTTATTCAACTGACTACACCTTTCCAAAGGAGCCGACAAGTAGAACTATGCCATCAGTAACCTATAGTTAGGAACAACAGCTTCACATCAAGGGACTCATGACATCACCAAGTGACAAAATTTAGACTTTTCCCAGGCTAGTTCACAGTGGACCCACAAATCTAACAACCTGGGAAGCAAAGGATTCGTACCAACAGTAGAGAAGTGGAAAACAAGAGACAACCAAGAGCATCTGGAGCCTAATGGAGATCTAACCCTCAAACCATAATAGATCACATGACTCGATATTTGTCTTAGATATACCTTTTATCCCTTTCAATTGCCCTAAATTGACCAACCACCGGAGAAAAGTGACCCAGTTAATGGAAGAGACCTCTAAACCCTGTGTGCCAGTACGTGAAGGACAACGCCGGAAGCCAAGAGAAACAGTACAACACTTGGAAAGATTGAAATAGGAACACAAGCATATGATTAAGGATTTCATCATCAGAATTGTCAAGATCGCGTCAGAAGCACGATAACATTAGGGTTGTAATGAATTACCTCACTAAGGCCGCTCGCCTTCTATCTATAGACTCCATAACACATCAGTAGCTACAAGCGAAAAGTATATCCGTGAGATTTTACACCAGCATAAGTTCTCTACCATACCTTAAAAAGACCCGTATCACACCTGGACAGTCTAAGCACCGATTCTAAACTAATAAAAATATATGCATAAGAAAAATTAAAGAAAACTCTTATCTTCGGTCCAAACCTGTTTACAACAAACAGCTCCCGAGCTAGCTTTTACAACCATATAGGGTTTTGTGTGAGCACAATACTGTGGGATTATCAATATACGAAATAGAAATAGAGAGGAATTTATTGGTCAAAATAGATCTTTGCTAAGTCAATAGAGTAAGACCCGGAATGCAATAATAGAGCTTCATATAGATCTCAGAATAGTAGCCCCGCGTTGACAATCTACAGTAAAGAGCGGTAGGAACTCATTGGATGAGACTTTTTATACTAATGAACAGATTGAGTGTTATGCTTTCACCTTATAAGTAGAACTAACTTTATCAAATAGTTCGATAACCCTTTTTTCCTTTTCTCTTCCCTAAAGATGGCGGGACAAAGACCAAATCACGAGAGCTCAGGGAGAGTAAGTGTGACCAAAGAAGAAGTGGACGTCCTGAGCCTAGCACGAATCTTGCAAGATCTAGTAGCTAATTTGGATCAAACACAAGGAAAGGCACCCCAGGAAGGATCATGGTGCTTATCGGACCTAAGGGTACAGAATATCCCAGCACCTAAGAAGAAGAATTTTTTTTGAACAACTGAGGTTTGGATTAAGGCCACAAAGCAACAACAATCCACAGTAAGAGCTTGTTATAGGTGCAACCAGCCAGAACATAAGATGATGCGTTGCCTGACAAGAATTGGAGAAGACAATTAAGAAGGATCACTATGAAATAACAAAAAGGTCACACGCTCAGAGCCTTACTCTCAAGGTGACCGAAGGGAACAACTAGAAAAAAGGGCACCAAGATTGAAAATCTGTTATCAATGCCGAAAGCTCGGACATAAAAGGTCTGAGTGCCCACTACAAAGAGGATTAAACTACAACAACCGTAAGCCAGGACAGGGTTACAAGGATCAAACAAATTTGTTGCAGCAAGAAACAAGTGGGTTAAAGAAGGTGGTGCAACTTGACCAACCAAAGAGCGATGAGGGGAGCGTCCGCCGTTCACAAGAGACAAGCTCAATAGTCCACTTTAATTGCAATAAATACAGATATAAAAAGTTTGAATTCCCGCTACCAACGAAAAGAAACTATAATATTCATAAAAAGAGAACGGATAGTTCGGGAAGAACAATATAACTTGACCAACAACAGAATCAATGGACAGAAGGCTCACCTTCACAAGAGAAAAAGGAGTATTCAATGATAATCGAAGGTACGCCCGAGTTCGCAAACTCTAAGATATCCGTTAGTTAAACTTGTTGCATTATCTTGGGAAAGGATAATCTTGAAGGACAAAGGCTTTTATGTTAGCACTAGTCAAACAACTCCCACGCCACGGATATGCGACATGATCTTGAAAAAATTGTGTAGTTGTCAGCTTAAGGTGTCAATAAGACTAAACAACCATTACCCAAAGTGATACACGTATAAATCCAACCTTATTTGCACCTCAATAAAGGATGACTCAAGTAAATAAGGACACAACTTCGAAGAAAAGAAGTGCAAATAACCATCCACAACCTTTTCGCATGAAATTTTGAGGACAAAATTTAATTAAGGGGGTGGATTGTAACACCCCGGTCTGGACCTTAGTAGTAACCACTTAGATCGTAAACTCTAGTATTAGCGACTGATACACAATGAGAACTTAGGTCACTGCATGAACGAGAGAAACCCTAACTCAACCCGAAACCCTAATTTGAAAAGACCAAATACTCAGAGGCAAAATCTTAATACTCAGAAAAGTCCCGGGATAGCTTAAATTAAACAAATAACATAAAATATAAAATTAAAAGTCAAAATTTCTCATAATTAGGATAAAATAACCATTTTGCCCCTAGTACAGCAAAAAGTCCTAAAAATTCAAAACATTACACATGGATACCCAAAATCAGATATTGGTAGATAATTAATTAATAAAAGACAAAATAACAATAAAAATGACCAAATTGCCCTTGCATGGCCGGCCACTTAAGGAATTGTGCCCAAAAAACTATTTTTTTATATTTTTTTACGTTTAAAAATGAGAAAAAGATGTATAGATTAAGCATTATTTTGACCTAATACTTTTTATGCAAGTAATATACATAATAATATAGGTCAAAAAAAGTAAACAAATAATTATTTAAAATCTCTACATAATAAATAAGTCAAAAAGCCAATTCTAGTCAAACTAACTTAATTTAGCTTAAAAGCTTTCACCTATTTAATTAATTGCTATCAAAATTATGATAAATCATGAGAATACTAAATTAATTATAAATACATTAATATAATAGATTTTAGTAGGTTTAGATACCAAAAAGATACATAAAATTAATATTTTATGCATTTTTTTGCACAAAATGGTACTAAAATATAATTTAAACCCCATAATAATGCAAAATCAGCTTTTGTCCTTCCCAAACACCCCAGCCGAAACCCCAACTGCCATAATCTGAAAATATTTTCTTAAAAAAGAACATTGCTACCCCATGCAACCAATTAGAATTAAGATAATTAAATTTCTTTTTATAAACATTAATTATTAAAACTCATCACCACCTTACTTATATAAGCAAGCCAAACACCCCTTCTTCTCCTACACAATTTCGGCAATATAGAGAGAGAGGGACCAAATTATGTAGTCTTAGGCATTCTTCAAAGTGAGGAAAAGAAAGAAGAAGAAAGAAGGAGAAAAAGGAAGGAAAATCTAAGGAAGCTACATTAAAGCTAAGTCCATACCTCCTTCAAGCTTTTGAGCATCAAAACAAGTAAGCAAATCTACTAAAACCTTCTGATATACTCTCATGAAATAGCCTTCAATCCATCTCTATAATCAACCTTAGGAAAAAAAAACAAAGCATAACTCAAAAAGGCATCGTAGGTGTGAATAATGGACTGTTTATGTATGATCAAGCTTTGCATGTGCTTGCATGTGTATATTTTTGAGTTTTATGACTTAAGTATGTTCTAGAGTTTTGGTTTGAAAGAGTATATGACATGCATGCAAAGGAAATACATCAAAAATTAACATAACATGAGCTAAGTCTTCAAAACCCTAAATAACATGATTTTCTGGACATGCGAACATTTTGTCACCAACTTTAGAACATCACAACTAATTGTAGAAAAATGATATTAAAGTTATTTTTATATCCAGACCTAGTTGTTTGAGTTCTTTTTCATATAAAATTGGTTTGAAGTGATTTTGTTGGGTAAAACTCAAGATATACCATTTTTTCTAAAGAGTGTCAGATTTTGACCACTCTGAGATGCGGACCTAAAAATCCGAAGTTAGAGTGAGAACCGTGCTTAGATGAAAACATAAAACTTGTAGATAACACATTTATCCTACTGTCCACTTAAACGGAGCTAAAAACATGAAGTCTTGAGAGGTCAAAATATTTTCCAAAATCACTGTTGAGATTCAGTGACTAACAGAGCCCTCGGTCGCACATTTTGGTGAGACCAAAACCCTAAGTTTTTAATAGTCAAATCCAAAAGTGGTAAACATGAAAAATGAAGCTAACATATTAAAATAAATACTGAGCAAAAATTAGCCCAAAATACCCTCGGATGGTACCCCAAAGAGTTCGAGCATTCTCCGTTGAAAACCTATTCTACAGACCCTTCTTAGACTAATTGAACCATTTTTATAAATTAGCCAAAATCTCAAACTTTTGCTAAACAACTTGCCATAGCAAAAAACATGAAACTTGTAGGATAAATAAAATCTTAAACTAAAACCTCCCCAAAAATTAGTGCCATAGTCCTGGAATTGATGCACTAAAATCGTGGCCAACAGAGGCCCAAATTCTGTGTTTTCCTCTGTAAAGTGCTGAACGATTTTCACTTAAATAAAATAAATAACCTTTTTACCCTAGGAATTGACCTTAGTGTTAAACATGAAAGATGTAGAAAATATTTTTATCTAACTGGTGTTCAAAAATCATAAAATAAATCCATACCTAGGTACCTCAAAACACTGCTGTAACTTTAAAATTGACAATTAAATACTTACTTAAAATTTGCTAAGTACTTGATTGGCATGTTACTTTATGGAACTTGAGTATGTGAACTTTATACGAACTTTGTGAGTAATTGGTGTATGAAAATGATAATTTTGATGAAGTGAACTCATGCTGATAGTTCGAATTTACGTCACATAAATTATGGTTATGCTTCGCATGCTTGTACTTGATGCTTTAGCAAGTTGTACCCTGTACCATATTATGTTTATATGCCATGCTATAATTAATTGTACATGAGAATCATATTGCACATTATGAGCATTCCTACACTTCATCTTGGGTTATCGGAGTCCCTTTCGTACCTTTCAAATTGGGTTGGGTGACATGAAAATCATTCTTTCAGTGGTTATGGATCTAGGGCGTCCCTGGTTGCTATATTTGAAATTGAATTGGGAGATTGTTTATTAGAGAAGAGGGGATTAGGCCCCATGGGTTCGTCATGAGCTTTAATTAAACTTTGGGTTGACGCCTAATGAGTATTCTGGTTTTTAATGTGGGATCGGTTCGCCTGGAATAAGGATGGGTAAAATTGGATGAAGGCCCGCCCCCACGCTGTTGCCATTGCATAAAACGGCTAAGGCATGTAGCCATAGCGAGGGTTTACCTTTCGCAACAAGGCGAGGATAGATTCAGTGATCAATGTACCATCAAGTCTACTCTGTAATTCCCGACGTGAAATTCATGACAATGTTCTGGAAGTACGTTGGGTTGAGCAACTGCATTGCACTCATCTGCATCACACACTTGCACAATCGTTCTTATATATGCTTGCCTTGTTGAAAATGATAAATTGTCCATCTCCTTGCCCTCAAATTGTATTGGGTATTATACGATATGTATTGTAGGATATTTTGTTGTGAGTTTATTAGATGGTTTAGAAAATTTGCTTCTAGGCTTCAGCTCATGGCATTCATGCCACAGGTGAAGAAGAAGAACCAATTGAGGAAGGCGTGTTTATTGAAGAAGAAGACTTCGAGGAAGGGGGAGAGTAGCAAGAGCTAGCCGACCCCAATAGTGCCGCTTGAAGACCTAGAATATTCTCTTTTTGATCTTTTGTTCAGTTTTTCACGGGTATATTGTAACTTTTGTTTAAATTTTCTGGATGACTGTAATCGTTAAGTATTTTAAACAAATTTTGAACCCTTGATGATGTAGTAATTATCATATGTAAATATAAATGCATTGCTAGAATATCTCCCTTATTTATAGTTACGTATATCCCGATGTGCCCGGAGAACGGCGCATCACACTTAAAGTTGCTCTTTGTCACAGATCGATGAATCGGTCTTTGGACCGATCGATCGGTCCCTCACTAGAAAGCACTCTAAGAAAAGAAAAACATATAATTTCCAAATTTTGTTCTAATGCCACAAGAGTCGTTCAATCAACCTACAATAATAGTTTTCATGCATAAACAACCACATAATTATCATTCACAATCATACTCGTGATCAAATTTTAATTCTTTTCCATAATTAAACGTTAATCCACAAGGTTTAATCAAATGTTTCAAATTAGAAAGGGACCGGGTCTTTACATTATATATGTCAACAAACAAATTTAATTTAGATTATCTCAAAATTTAGCCACCCTCTTATTTAACTAATTGGTCATTTATTTTCTGTTTAACTCACCATTTAAAGATACCATTTACTGTAATTAATCCAATCCAATTTTTTTCTTAACTCCATTACTAACGAATTAGAGTTTTCCTTTCAAAATTTCAATATTCTCACTTATTTCAACTCTTAATCCCAATCTGTTATCTAGGTTTGTAAGTCAAATGGCTAAATATTATACTCCAATCCAATATAACTTGCTCCTACAAAACAGAATTAAAATATAACAGAAATAATTTGATGACAAGTAATCATGACATTACGTATAATGGTGCTATGATTCGTGAACCTTTTGTCATGCCCTAAAACCCGGGTTATGCGAACCACTAAAGAAAAATCCGTTTTGAGATATCAAGATCCATTAAAACCATTCGAGCCTAGATGAGTCTAAGAACGTAAACCAAAAACGAATTCAAAACCTTTGAAAAACACGTCTTTTAGGATTTAATTTAGGCAAAAGAAGGACCCAAAAGAACATGATCAAGGTCCCCTAGAGCCAAGGATTAAAACAAAACAACTAAAATTTTCAAAATTTGCCTAGACTGCTCGAGCGGTCCTTACCTGCATACTGTTTTTCCCACTGCCTATAAAAAAATCGAGAGTTCATTTTGACCACTCGATAGACCGCTCGAGCGGTCCATCGAGTGGTTTGGCTCTAGGCTACTTTTTAAAATCCAACTTTTGAAACCCAACACTTAGGACCTCTTTGGTAACGTTTATTGTTTTCTATTTTTTATTTACGAAAAACAAAAAACACGTTTTTGTTTATATTTATAAAAAAAACAAAAAAAGAACATGTTTGGTAATATAAATATTTGAAAAGTGGTAGTTTGAGGTTACGGATGAATCCAATCAAAATTTATTTACAAAACAAGTGAAAACACATTTTTTCTATTTTTTAAAATTTTGTAAATTTTGAAAACTGTTTACAGTTTTTTTAAAACAAAAATAATTACCAAACATGTTTTTGTTTACAGTTTACGAAAAATTTAAAAACAAAAATAGAAAACAGAAAATAAAAAACATAAACGTTACCAAACGGCACCTTAACATTTTCCAACCAATTTGAAAACCTCAAAGGCATCACCAAACAATCTAAAACATGTAAAAACATGATTCAAAATCTTCCTTGAGGCACAAGAGTTGATATTAAACATAAAATCAACCGAAAACAATTTGTTACAACAACGAAGAAAACCAGCTGAAAACCGTTTCATACAACCATGGAACTACAACAATGAACCTAAGGTTCCTCTCATTCTCATACAAACATACATGCATTTGTACAATGGCCTCAAGGCTTACAAAACATATGTTTTCAAGTCTAAAACATAAAATATCATTATATGATCCAATAACAAAATCGGTAATAAACTACCGAACTACAAAACAAAGAGTTTTGTCCTCCGCCACCTCTAGGGCTCCACAAGATCAAGCCACATGATCTTTTTCACTTGAAAGATTTTAAATCCCACAATGTGAGTCGAAGGCCAATAGGAACAGACTAGCATGAAATAAAAGCATAACATGCAATTATGAATTATATAAATAACTCGATTACACGAGTCTCAAAACTGTTTTCCATCCTTAAAAACACAAGTTTTCATATCATTCGGCAACATCTAATAGTTCAACAATCACAAGATGCACATTGCATTCCAACTAGGTTTCCACAACCTACGATGTTTCCTACACACCTCGCACTGTTTTACGGTCTTCTATCGAGGGATAAGTATTAACCCCACTTATGCAAATTCGTTATGGTTTTTCATTGCAGGACCAACCTCAGCCCCAATTATGCAATCCTTCATGGTTTTACACCATAGGGCAGTACTTACCCCAATTAAACAATTGTTTATGGTCTTTTACCGTAGAAGCAATCGAATCCCAATTTCACATACATAAATGTTATACATTTAGAGAAACACATAGCCACGCGCGAACATTTAAAGGCACACTGTGAGACCCTGACCCGTTTGTTTTTCGTCGTTTTTCGACGCGCGTTAGCATTTTCTCTTTTGCGTGTTTAAATGCTTTTGATGCTTGATCGAGGTTAGATATGCATGCGGGGCAGGTTCCCGGGGCCGTGGGGTGTTGCAGTGCGAATTTTAAAAAATTTCAAAAAAAGATATTTTGGAGACCTATATATATCTGGAGTTAGATATTTTCAAAAGATATTTTTCAAAACTTCTTCAGTATGTTTTCTTTTTTCTCTCTGCTTTCTCTCTAAGTTCTCAGGGACCAGAAGCTCGATTTTTGACTATCAAACAACGGATTCCTGCTATTAGCACGGCGGGCTACGGGTCATCTGGACGGATTTCTATTCCGGCAAGACTTGATTTTGCACGTGGATCGAGACGTCAAATTTTAAACTCACCGAGGTAGGATTCTAGACCTATTATTGTATAAGGGTGCTACGTGTAATCGTGTGTGTTTTTAACGGTTAGATTGCTCTAGATCTGAGTTCGTTTCAAGTTGAGATTTTGGGCTAAAAACCCATTTTTCGGCAATTTTGGTGGATGAAATGGGGTATCGGGTGTTTCTTTTGAGGTCTTAGTGTTAGGCCTGAGCATGTGGATGTTCGAGGGAGTTGGATAGGTGTTTGGAGGCGTTAATTTGAGGTTTGGAGGGCTGAACCCGTAGCTCGAAAACCTGTTCCGCCTCATTTCAGTCGACTAAATCGTGAGCTTCGGTCGACTAGATCTTGGTTCTTGGGTTTGGTCGACTAAACCGTGGGGTCAATTGACTGAACAGTATGTTTGGGCATTTTTGGGCTTTTCCATTGTATTGTTCAGTCGACTGGGAGTTAGGGTCCAATCGACTGAACCTGCGCAGTGTTGTGTTTGTGGTTTTGGTTAGTTTCTTGGTTTTCGGTTGGCGTCCTATGGTATTCAATTGATTAATTTATGAAATTAGTCGATTCAAATACCTGTGGATTCCTTTTGGGGTCCGGTTGGTTGTGTGGTGGTTTAGGGGTTGTGTTGTGGCCTCAGGTGTTTCGTTTAGATGCCATCCTTGGGTTGACGTGCATGGTTAGATTTTGGGAGTTGTGGCATTGTTGTGTGCGTGTTAGTTATGTTCGGGACGTGTAGGTCCGTGGTTTGGTTTTAAGGTTAGGTTCTGGTAAGAATCGGTCTGAGGGAGGTTCAAGTGCTCATCTCCGGGTTAGGTGTTGGTTGTCCCGGTGTGTGGATGGGTCCCGATTTCTGGATGGGTCATTCGGGTATCGAATGACGGGTGTGTGGCATGTGATGTTGTGTCGAGTTATGTGACGAGTGGCATCATGCTGTGAGGTTATATGGCTATGTACGTTTATAGCAGGTTATGTGTATTTATAACTCTAGTTTATTTATGTACGGAATATGTGGGTGGATTACGTGGTTTTGGCATCGTATGTGAAACGTTGTGGTTACACGTGATCTTATGTTTATAGAATTATGATTAGTTTTATTCTTGTATGTTGTAGGACGGGTATGTGGTCCTATGTGGTCCTTGTGATTGTGAACGGTTATTTTATACGCATGTTTGCATTGTATATATGGAGGGCAGATAATAGCCCCACGGTGAAAGTCCGTAATGTTGCATATGAAGGGCGGATAATGGTCCTACGGTGAAAGTCCGTGAAGATATCTGTTGACCCTGGTCGACAAAGAATAGTGGGGCGGATAAGGGCCCTTTGATGAAAGTCCGAGAAGATATATGAATCGTATGTGATCGATCTGTGGTCAGGGCTCGGGAGAGAATCGATGTTTATGTGTATATGCTGTTAGGGCTCGAAAGAGAGTCGATGTTTGTGTATACCTGTTGTTAGGGCTCAGGAGAGAGTCGGTTTAATTATGTCTGTGTTGCATTCGTGGCTCGTAGGAGTCGACCTTTGTCTGTGTGGCATACAACTATATGTATCATGGATTGCATGTATTGCATATTGGGACGGATAGACCAATTTTCTTGAAACTGTATTAACGGTCTGCGGGAGTCGTAATATTAGAATCGTTTTCAAGGCTCTGATGAGTTGAAAAATGATTTTTATCCTCGCTTTCCCGTTGCTTGTGAAAATTATTTTAATGGCTGTTGTGAGTCATGATCTAAAATCGTTTTCAAATTGATTTCAAGGCTTGAAAGAGAGTCTAAACCTGCACTTCAATTTCCTAGCATGTATTGTTTATACTGCTTGCCTGTCTAGTTTCTGCTGAGCTTTGGCTCACGGTGTGGGATTTGATTTTCTTCAAGTACCGGTCACGCAGGTTGATCTGGAGGTGCTGGAGAGGTGAAAGAGCAGTAGTCTTCCTTTTTGTTCTTTCTGTTACATGTATGTTGTAATATGTTTTCCCGATGTTAAAACCGTGTAATGTATGCCGTTCGGCGATTATATACAATGTATGTATGGCTTTATTTGAGGGTATGTTCTTGGGATGGTTGTTTGTGGGTGTTTCACGTGACCCAGAGTTTACGTGTTTCAGAGATCTGGGTTCGAATACCTAAGAGGTTTGGGAACAGGGTGCGTTCCTGTGTGAGGTTGATTGCGTGTGCTTGACTGCATGTGTTTAGATGCTTTGATAATATGTACGTGTTAGCATGTTAAGCATGAGGATGTTGTGTATATGTGGGCATGGGGGTTGAATTGTGGGATTGATTAGTCCTGTCTTTGGGCGTTTGGATTAACAAACTTGGGAGCCAACTTAAAAACGCATTTACCTGATGTGATTTCCAACAAAAAATCTGAGTAGGTTATCCAGATTGACGTGTCATTCTTGTTGGTTCTCCCCGGTATGTGGAGTTTTGTTTAGCATGAACCTATGTACTTATGTGCTAGCATGCTTATGTGGTTTATGCTATGTGCTGCATCTCATGTTCTGTCCCTTTCATATAGACGCGATGTCTGCGAGATGAGGGCGAGGCCGTGGTCGAGGCTATGGCCGTGGTGCTGGCCAAGGGGATGTTCCTATCCCTGATGCTAGGGATGCAAATGCTCCCCTCGGACCGATGGACGCGACAGAGTTATTGCGTGTGTTGGTTGGCTCTATCCAACAGCAGGTTGAGACCTCTAGAGATGAGGCTGTTAAGGAGAGAGTGCCTGAGGCAAGGGCTACAGTAGCAATGTGGGAGTTCAGGCGCATGGATTCGCCTACCTTTGTCAGAGATCCTGATCCTATTGTGGCGACTGAGTGGTTGGAGCTGGTGACGTGGATCCTCGACACGTTGCAGATCGTGGAGGATGAGTTGCAGGTTTCATTTGCCACCTTTCAGTTGAGGGGCGCTGCTCATAAGTGGTGGAGATATGCTAGGACGACTGTGGGAGTCACATGGGCTGCCTTTACAGGTGTGTTTCTGGAGAAATACTTCCCAACATCGAAGCGGGACTTGTACAGGGAGGAGTTCTACACTCTTACCCGGGGGGCCATGGATGTTATGCAGTACGATGCCAGGTTTACATGTTTATCCTGGTTTTCATCGGAGTTGGTGAGTACAGACGAGCTGCGATCGATGAGGTTTGAGCGGGGCTTGAGGCCGGCGATCAGGGAGCGTGTGGTCGCGATGGGATTTCGTGTGTTCATAGAGCTAGTGAAGGTAGCAGCGAGGGTGGAGAACACTATGACTGAGATTCGAGCTTCTAGGGAGGCCAGGACACCGCAGAGTGCGACAGAGGCACAGACAGGTGGGCGTTCTAGCAAGAGGTAAAGGTCTTCTGGTACTAGCCCTCACCCATCTGGATTACCTCAGTAGTTTTCAGTACCAGCACCGTCAGTGGCTTCATCTGGGAGGCCAGAGAAGAGGAAGTTGAGGTGTTATCGGTGTGGACAGCCGAGGCATCGTGTGTCAGATTGCCCGCAGCCGAGACAGCATCAAGATTCACAGTTGAGGCAGTCCTAGAGTCCCATACTGGATCAGTCACAGGGGAGAGGACCGCCGATTTGTTTTGGATGTGGTTAAACTGGACACATCCGCAAGACTTGTCCCCAGAGGAAGGATGCGCCGAGCATGGCGGGCACACTAGAGGGTTCATTTGTACAGGATCGACAGCGGTATACGGCAGCTCAGACTTCTTAGGGAACAGATAGGGGAACTTCAGTTCAGTCGGTGCGGTAACCGACAATGCCGAGTTCTGGTGGAGAGGCCAGAGTGGGATTGCCCCGAGCGTATTCTCTTATAGCTCCTAGTTCTTCGAGAGCACTAGTCGTGCCCAATGATGCAGATCTGCCTTCACCGAGCAGAGGTACTTCATGAATCTGTAGGCTTTAGGCCAGTTTCTTTGTTGCATCCATTTGAGAGTTGGTGATGAACTCCGTGGGTGGTGTGTTGTGTTGTTGAGACAGCGGTTGGTGTGGATGTGAGGTCGGGGTGAGATGTAAATCCCGTGTCTTTGAGATAGTTGGCTATTATTTAGGATGCCTGACCTTGTTTGACTATATCCTAGGAATGGTTTGGCTGACCATCTCGTGTTCCTGTGTCGATTGCGATCGACGATTTGTTGTTTTGACCTTGAGTTAAATTTTAGGGGTGAAATTTCTTTAAGGGGGTAAAGTTGTGAGTCCCTGACCCGTTTTCTTTTTCGGCGTTTTTCGACGCGCATTAGCGTTTTTGCTTTTGCATGTTTAAATGCTTTTGATGCATGATCGAGGTTAGATATGTATGCAGGGCAGGTTCCCAGGATCGTGGGATGTTGCGGTGCGAATTTCAAAAAATTTCAAAAAAAGATATTTTGGAGGCCTATAAATATCTGGAGTTAGATATTTTCAAAAGATATTTTCTAAAATTTCTCCAGTAAGTTTTCTTTATTCTCTCTGCCTTCTCTATAAGTTCTCAGGGGCCCGGAGCTCGATTTCTAACGATTAGACAACGGATTCCTGGTATTGGTACGGCGGGCTATGCGTTCATCCGGACGGATTTCCATTCCAACGAGGCTCGATTTTGCACATGGATCGAGATGTCGAGTTTTAAACTCACTGAGGTAGGATTCTAGACCCTACTGCTATATAAGGGTGCTACGTGTAATCGTGTGTGTTTTTTACTGTTAGATTGCTGTAGATCTAAGTTCGTTTCAAGTTGAGTTTTTGTGATAAAAACATGTTTTTTGGCAATTTCGGTGGATGAAATTGGGTGTTGGGTGTTTCTTTTGAGGTCTTGGTATTAGACCTGGGCGTGTGGATGTCCGAAGGTGTTGGATGGGTGTTTGGAGGCGTTGATTCGAGGTTTGGAGGGATGAACCCATATATCAAAACCTGTTATGCCTCAGGTCGATCGACTGGATCGTGAGGTTCAGTCGAATGGTTCTCGGTTCTTGGGTTCGGTCGACGGAACCGTGGGGTCAGTCGACTGAACAGTGTGTTTGGGCATTTTTGGGCTTTTCCAGTGTGTTATTCAGTCGACTGGGGGTTGTGGTCCAGTCGACTGAACCTGGGCAGTGTTGTGTTTGTGGTTTTGGTTGGTTTTTTGGTTTTCGGTTGGCGTCCTATGGTATTCAATTGATTAATTTATGGGATTAGTCGATTCAAATACCTGTAGATTCCTTTTGGGGTCCGATTTGTTGTGTGGTGGTTTGGGGGTTGTGTTATGGCCTCGGGTGTTTTGTTTAGATGTCGTCCTTGAGTTGACGTGCATGGTTAGATTTTGGGAGTTGTGGCACGGTTGTGAGCGTGTTGGTTATGTTCGGGACGTGTAGGTCCGTGGTTCGATTTTAAGGTTAGGTTCTGGTAAGAATTGGTCTGACGGAGGTTCAGGTGTTGATCTCCGAGTTAGGTGTTGCTTGTCCCGGTGTGTGGACGGGTCCTGATTTATAAATGGGTCATTCGGGTATCGAATGACGGGTGTGTGGCATGTGATGTTGTTTCGAGTTATGTGACGAGTGGCGTCATGCTGTGAGGTTATATGGCTATGTGCGTTTATAACTGGTTATGCACATTTATAACACTAGTTTATTTATGTACGGATTATAAATGGGTCATTCGGGTATCGAATGACGGGTGTGTGGCATGTGATGTTGTTTCGAGTTATGTGACGAGTGGCGTCATGCTGTGAGGTTATATGGCTATGTGCGTTTATAACTGGTTATGCACATTTATAACACTAGTTTATTTATGTACGGAATATGTGGGTGGATTACGTGGTTTTGGCATCGTATGTAAAATGTCGTGGTCACACGTGATCTTATGTTTATAGAACTATGATTAATTTTATTTTTGTATGTTATAGGATGGGTATGTGGTCCTATGTGGTCCTTGTGATCGTGAACAGTTATTTTATATGCATGTGTTGCATTGTATATACGGAGGGCAAAAAATGTCAAGTGTTGGGTTTCAAAAGTTGGATTTTGAAAAGTGGTCCAAAGCCAAACCGCTCGAACGGTTTAAATGAACTCTTAGTTATTTTATAGGTCGTGGGAAAAATAATATGCAGGCAAGGACCGCTCAAGCGGTCTCGACAGATTTTGAAAATCTTGGTTGTTTTGTTTTAAACCTTGCTCTAGGGGACCTTGATCATGTTCTTTTGGGTGCTTCTTTTGCCTATATTAAATCCTCGAAGACGTGTTTTTCAAAGGTTTTAAATTAGCTTTTAGTTTACGTTCTTGGACTCATCTAGGCTCGGATGGTTTTGATGGATCTTGATATCTCAAAATAGAATTTTCTTGGGTGCTTCACGTGACCTGCATTTTGGGGCATGACAACTTAGTATCAGAGCTCTAGGTTCGAATACCAAAGAGCCATGGAAGAGGTTGCATTACCTTATGAGGATGGTTGCATGTGCCTGATTGCATGCGTTTAAACGTTTTGATAACATGAGAATGATAACTTTTTGAGCATGAGAATGTCGCGTATATGTGGGCATGGGGGTTGGAGCTTAGGATTGATTGGGCTTGCTTTTGGGCGTTTAGATTAACAAACTCGGAAGCTGAGTAAGAAATGCATTTGGCCAATGTACTTTCTAGCAAGGAATATAGGTAGGTTACCTAAATTGAGTTATTACTCTTGTTGGTACTCCTCAGTACGTGGAGTCTATTTACATGATCTTATATGGCTAAGTATTAGCATGATTATGTGACATGTGTTAGCAATAACATGATGTATCAAACTGTATGTTGTTTTTTTCTATATCTCTTTCATATATGAACTGTGTTTCCACAGAGAGGATGAGACCATGGTCGGAGTCATGGTATGGGTTGTAGAAGTGCGACTCGATTGTCGTTGATTGCAGCTGGGTAAGGTCATAGGTTAAGTGTTGATTGCTTGGTGCATTGTGGAACTTGCTCGTAGGTTATGGTAACTATATGAGTTCGTGTTGGCCTTAGTTAGTTACCCATTATGGTCGGATGGTTTTGATGGATCTTAATATCTCAAAATGGGTTTTTCGTGGGTTGTTCGTGTGACCCAGGTTTTGGGGCATGACAACTTGGTATCAGAGCTCTAGGTTTGAATACCTAAGAGCCGTGAGAGAGGTTGCATCACCTTTCGAGGATGGTTGCGTATGATTGATTGCATGTGTTTAAATATTTTGATAACATGAGAATGATAACCTGTTGAGTATGAGGATGCTGTGTATACACGGGCATGGGGGTTCGACCTTAGGATTGATTGGACTTGCCTTCGGGCATTTGGATTAACAAACTCGAAAGCCGAGTTAAAAATGTGTTTGGCCGATGTACTTTCTAGCAAGGAATCTAGGTAGATTACCCAAATTGACTCATCACTGTTGTTGGTACTCCTCGATATGTGGAGTCTATTTACATGATCTTATATAGCTAAGTGTTAGCATAATTATGTGACATGTGTTTGCAATAACATGATGTATCAAATCGTATGTTGTTCTTGCCTCATCTTTTTCATATATGAACTGTGTTTACATGGAGAGGATGAGACAGTTGTCAGAGTCGTGGTATGGGTTGTAGAAGTGCGACTCGGTTGTCGTTGATAGCAGCTGGGTAAGGTCATAGGTTGAGTGTTGATTCCTTGGTGCGTTGTGGAACTTGCTCGTAGGTTATGGTAACTACCTGAGTTCGTGTTGGCCTTGGTTAGTTACCCGTTATATGTCCATGTTATCATGGTTTTGTTCTGGTGCTGTTGAGGTGTGGATAATTGGTTGGCCATGGTAGAGGATGTTTCTTAGGGAGTAATACTTTCGGGAGATGAGTTGTATTACTAGTACCTTGTGATTAGGTGTGATAGGGTGTTAAAGACCCCTCGAAGATCATCTGCTGTGATTGGATTGTGGGATGGCTGTAATCTCTTGTCGTTAAGATTTTGTGTATGTGGTTGTAGGTGTGTTGAGGATTATGTGCGTTATGAGCCATGCTATATGTTGAGTCGTGTACATAGTGGATGGAAGCGTAGTAATCTCTGCCCTAACGTATTTTGAAATTGCGAAACATAAAAGGGTTCTAGGGGTTATCCCATGCCTATGGGGTGTTGTAGGTAGTCAGAGTGATACCAGATTGCTTTGAAAGCTATGTTCCTTGTTGAGATTCGAGAGTTGAGTTACGGGTGCATAAGCTCAGAGATGTGTTCGGTCGATTAATCGTGAAGTCACAGTTGTGTTGGAATGTGTATGGGTTTTGGTTACGATTCTAGCGTGTGACGAATATTAGTCCTTCAGGAATTTCACTGGAATAAAAGCTTGTGGGTTGATAGTCATCTTCATGGTTAGGAGATCGTGTTCGAGAACTATGTTAGGTGAGCACAGGGGTGTGAGTACAGGGGTATGCCTGGACGAAGTTGAGATATGAATAGTGTCAGATCTTGTATAGGACGACGTGGTCGCTTTGGTGTCTTTCTTGCAAGTGCTAAGCGCACGAGATTTGAGAAAAATGTGAAGGGGTTGATAGTGTTGTTGGCTCAGTGCTTAGATAGTACATCATAAGCGTGATGTTTCCTGAAGGGAGAGAGGTTGTTTGTATTTGAATCTGTGGTTAGAGGTGGGTATGTTGTTTTGGCCCATGGGAATTAAATGTAGAGTTGTAAAGTTCAACAGTGTGCTGTATGGTTTGAGTGGCCTAGGGTTGGCAGGCAAAATTGTGGATCCAAAATGTATCTAATTGTTTTTATACTCAGATAGTAAAAATGTGGAGGATGTTTGTACACTCAAGGGAGTTATGGGCAACTCTGGCTGAAAGGTCTCAAATTGGGCCTTCTTCGATTAAGCACTGTACGCTTTCTTTGTGTCTGTTGTCTAAACAGTGAGCTCGAGTTTAAAACATGGCTGTTGTTTAACTGTTGGGAGTCAGGTTAATGTAGTGCAACCTTATGAGGTGAGGTTTTGGTGTGATGAGAGTGCTTGGCGTTGTGCCTCTGTGTGTACCTGGTAACGAACTCAAAATCTTACAAGACAAGTCGTATGAGACATAGGAAGTTAATGGTGTTTGAGGTGTATGAACGGGGTCAAAGTTTGAGAACCGAGTGTGACGAGTAGTATAATTATTGTGATTGGGGTCAACAACATTTGTATGGTAGTGGTCAACGTCAACTCAAGGACTGATGGATGGTGTTCTCTGAAACCAAGTATTTGATGAGTATTGAGAATGGGATGGTGTTGAGTGAGAGCTTCTAGTTGTCCTTTTATTTTCTCTGTGTAGAGAGAGAGTTATCTTGTGGAAGGTTACTGTGTACGAGCTATTTCATCCTTGTTGGATGTAAATGTCGGGATCTTTGATAGATTCTGCTTTGGTTATTTTTTGAGGAGGTGAAAATCTCCGTGGACCTTGTATCCATGCTGTAGTCCTTTGAGTTATGCCTCAGAAACTGGTAGCCCCGTGATCGGGCGATTATAGGAATGATTCCTCGTATTTTTCCAGTGAAGGTTTGTTTGCTCTACTGCGTGAGCACAAGTGTTTGGGTTGTTGTGTTCCCTGAGATATCGGGTTGGTAGGCCTAGAACGTCTATCATTTTTCTGACGAGGGAGTTAGTGTTTAGAGGTATAGCCTATTTCAGCAGAGATTGGTTGAAAATCGTTTAACAGATGTATAATGTATGTTCTAGTTTTTGTGGGAATGATGACATCCTTAACCCTTGTTAGAGTGAGATTCTTGCTAAAATCATTGTGACTGGGTTGTTCGCGTGGTGAGTTTTTGATAGGCCTTTTTGTGAGTCTTGATTTGCGTTCAACTTGGTGTTTCAAACTACTCAATTTTCTCAGAGTTGGTGGTCGATTATCCACTTATGGTGAGGATGCAAGTTATAGACAATAGAGTTGTGGTTATGAAACGAACGTGGTAAAGGTATGAGTCACAAAGGATTTGATGTTTGGAAAGCCTTCATCGGTGTGGCCTTTTTTTGTAGTGGCCAACACGTTTGCCTGGTTTGGAACAGAAAGGTCATGATGAGCTATGTGTAAGGTGATAATTACCTCCATCTGGTATTAACCCAAACTTATAACATGCACAACGGTCCCTCAAATCCACAACATTTCGCAATGAGTCGAATACTGAATTCTAGACCGTCATCAACCATTTCGCTTATCCACACCTGTATATACACTGACCTCATTCCTTTACATCTGTACCGTACGTATAAAATGCTTTATTAGATAACAACTTCACAAAATTTTTTGATCCTTTATCAATGCTACTCAACTCATTCATACCTTTCCTACCAAGTAACCAATCAAGACCCGCCTCTCGTACTTAACAATCTCACCTAACACATAGCTCATCATGACCTTTCTGTTCCAAACCATACAAGCATTTGGCCCCCCCAAAAAGGTCACACCGACGAAGGCTTTTCAAACATCAAACCCTTTGTGACTCATACCTTTACCACGTTCTCTTAATAACCTCAACCCTGCTGTCTATAACTTGCATCCTCACCGCAAGTGGACAATGGATCACCAATTCTGAGAAAACTGAGTAGGTTGAAACACCAAGTTGAACGCAAATCGAGACTCACAAAAAGGCCTATCAAAAACTCACTACGTGAACAACCCAGTCACAATGATTTCATCAAGAATCTCACTCTGATAAGAGTTGAGGATGCCATCATTCCCACATAAACCAGAACATACATTATACATCTATCAAACGATTTTAAACCAGTCTCTGTCGAAATGGGCTTTACCTCTCAACTCTAACTCCTCCGTCAGAAAAATGATAGGCGTTCTAGGTCTACCAACCCGATATCTCAGGGAACACAACAACCTAAAGACTTATGCTCACGTGCTAGAGCAAACAAACCTTCACCAGAAAACTACGAGGAATCAGTCCTATAATTGCCTGATCACAGGGTTACCGGTTTCTAAGGCACAACCGAAAGGACCACAACATAGATTCAAGATCCACAGAGATTTTCACCTTCTTAGAAAATTACTAAAGAAGAATCAATCAAAGATCCTGACATTTACATCCAACAAGGATGATATAGCTCGTACACGGTAACTGTCTACAAGATAACTCTCTCTCTGCCTAGAGAAAAGAAAAGGACAACCAAAAGCTCTTACTCAACACCATCCCATTCTCAATACTCATTAAATACTCGATTTCGGAGAACACCATCCATCTGTCCTTGAGTTGACATTGACCACCACCATACAAATGTTGTCGACCCTAATCACAATAATTATACGACTCGTCGCACTCGATTCTCAAACATTGACCCCATTCATACACCTCGAACACCATTAACTTCCTATCTCCCATACAACTTGTCTCGTAAGATTTTGAGTTAGTCACCAGGTACACATAGAGGCACAACACCAAGCACTCCCATCACACCAAGACCTCACCTCATAAGGTTGCGCTACACTAACTTAACTCTCAACAGGTAAACAACAGCCACGTTACAGCCTCAAGTTCACTATTTAGACAAACCCCCAAAGAAAGCGTACGACGCTTAATTGAAGAAGGCCCAATTTGAGACCTCTCTCCCAAAGTTACCCATAACTCCATTGACTGTACAATCATCCTCCCCATTTCTGCTGTCTGAGTATAAAAATAATTACATACATTTTGGATCCACAGTTTTGCGTACCAACCCTAGGCCACTCAAATTATACCTCACACTATTGAACTTTACTACTCTACATTTAATTCCCATGAGCCAAAACAACATACCCACCTCTAACCACAGATTCAAACACAAACAACCTCTCTCTTTTCAAGAAACATCATGCTTGGAGCCAACCAAACTATCAACCCCCTTCACATTTTTCTCAAATCTTGTGCACTTAGCACTTGCGAGAGAGACACCAAAGTGACCACGTCGTCCCGTACAAGATCTGATACTACTCATATCTCAACTTCGTCCAGGCATACCCCTGTACTCACACCCCTGTGCTCACCTAACATAGTTCCCGAACACAATCTCTTAACCATGAAGATGACAATCAAACCACAAGCCTTTATTCCAGTGAAATTCCCAAGGGACTAATATTCGACATAAGCTAGAATCATAACCAAAACCCATACACATTCCAACATATTTGCGACTTCACGATTAATCGACCGAGCACATCTCTGAGCTTATGCACCCGTAACTAAACTCCCGAATCTCAATAAGGAACATGGCTTTCAAAGCTATCTAGTATCACTCTGACTTCCTACAACACCCCACAGGCAAGGGATAACCCTAGAACCCTTTTACGTTCTGCAATTTCAAAATACGTTAGGCCAAAGATTATTACGCGCCCATCCACTATGTTTCTGTCTGTACCCCATTCCTGAGTACATGGCTCAAGCATAGCATGGCTCATGACGCACATAATTCTCAATAAGCCTACAATCACATACATAAAATCATAACAAGAATGGATTACCACCATCCTACAATCCAATCAAACTAGATGATCTTCGAGGGGTCTTAAACACCCTCTCGCACCTAACCACAAGGTACTAGTAATACAACTCATCTCTCGGAAGTATTACTCCCTAAGAATCATCCTCTACCACGGCCAACCAATTGTCCATGCCTCAACAGCACCAGAAGAAAACCATGATAACACGGACATATAACGTGTAACTAACCAAGACTAACACCAACTCATGTAGTTACCATAACCTACGAGTAATTTCCATAACACACCAAGCAATCAACAATCAACAATCAACCTATGACCTTATCCAGCTGCAATCATCGACAATCGAGTCGCACTTCTACAACCCATACCATGACTCCGACCACGGTCTCATCGTCTCCGTGGAAACACAGTTCATATATGAAAGAGATATAGAAAAGAACAACATACGATCTGATACATCATTTTATTGCAAACACATGTCACATAATCATGCTAACACTTAGTCGTATAAGATAATGTAAATAGACTCTACATACTGAGGAGTACTAATAAGAGTGATGAGTTAATTTGGGTAACCTACCTAGATTCCTTACTAGAAAATACATCAGCCAAATGCATTTTCTACTCGGCTTTTGAGTTTATTAATCTAAATGCCCGAAGGTAAGACCAATCAATCCCAAGGTCCAACCCCCATGCCCACATATACATGACATCCTCATGCTCAACAGTTTATCATTCTCATGTTATCAAAACATTTAAACGTATGCAATCAGGCACACGCAACCATCCTCATAAGGTGGTGCAACCTCTCCTACGACACTAAGGTATTTGAACCTAGAGCTCTGATACCAAGTTGTTATGCCCCAAAACCCAAGTCACGTGAACCACCCAAGAAAAACCCGTTTTAAGATATCAAGATCCATCAAAACCATCCGAGCCTAGACGAGTCCAAGAATGTAAACTAAAAACTAATTCAAAACCTTTGAAAAACACGTCTTCAAGGATTTAGTCTAGGAAAAAGAAGCACCCAAAAGAACATGATTAAGGTCTGCTAGAGCTAAGGTTTAAAACAAAACAACTAAGATTTTCAAAATCTGCCCAAACTGCTCGATCGGTCAAAAGACCGCTTGAGCGGTCCTTGCCTGCACATTATTTTTCCCACGGCCTGTAAAACGACCAAGAGTTCATTTAGACGGCTCGAGCGGTTTGTCTCTGGACTAGTTTTCAAATTCCAACTTTTCAAACCCAACACTTAACATTTTTCAACCAATTTGTAAACCTCAAAGGCATCATCAAGAAATCTAAAACATGTAAAGACATGATTTAAAACCTTCCTTGAGGCACAAGAGTTGATATTAAATATAAAATCAATCGAAAATGATTTGTTACAACAACGAAGACAACTAGCCAAAAATCGTTTTATACAACCATGTAACTACAACAACAAACCTAAGGTTCCTCTCATCCTCATACAAACATACATGCATTTGTACTATGGTCTCAAGGCTTACAAAACATATGTTTTCAAGTATAAAACATAAAATATCATTACATTATCCAATAACAAAATTGGTAATAAACTATCAAACTACAAAATAAAGAGTTTTGTCCTACGCCACCTCCGGGGCTCCACAAGATCAAGCCACATGATCTTTTTCACCTGAAAGATTTTAAATCCCACAACGTCAGTCGAAGCCCAATAGGAATAGACTTGCATGAAATAAAAGCATAACATGTAATCATGAATTATATAAATAACTCGACTACATGAGTCTCAAAATGGTTTTCTATCTTTAAAAGCACAAGTTTTCATATCATATGGCAACATCTAATAGTTCAATAATCACATGATGCACATTGCATTCCAACTAGGTTTCCACAACCTACGATGTTTCCTACATACCTCACACTCTTTTATAAACTTCTACCGAGAGATAAGTACTAACACATGTCACATACGATCTGATACATCACAGGCATCATCAAGCAATCTAAAACTTGTAAAAACATGATTTAAAACCTTCCTTGAAGCACAAGAGTTGATAGTAAATATAAAATCAATCGAAAATGATTTGTTACAACAACGAAGATAACTAGCCAAAAACCGTTTTATACAACCATGGAACTACAACAACAAACCCAAGGTTCCTCTCATCCTCATACAAACATACATGCATTTTTACTATGGTCTCAAGGCTTACAAAATATATGTTTTCAAGTCTAAAACATAAAATATCATTACATGATCCAATAACAAAATTGGTAATAAACTACCAAACTACAAAACAAAGAGTTTTGTCCTCCGCCACCTCCGGGGCTCCACGAGATCAAGCCACATGATTTTTTTCACCTGAAAGATTTCAATTCCCACAATGTGATCCGAAACCCAATAGGAACAAACTAAGCATGAAATAAAAGCATAACATGCAATCACGAATTATATAATTAACTAGACTACACGAGTCTCAGAATGGTTTTCTATCCTTAAAATCACAAGTTTTCATATCATTCGACAACAACTAATAGTTTAATAATCACACGAAGCACATTGCATTCCAACTCGATTTTCATAACCTACGATGTTTTCTACACATCTTGCACTTTTTTACGGCCTTCCACTAAGAGATAATTACTAAGCCCACTTATGCAAATTCTTTACAGTCTTTCACTGCAAGACCAACCTCAGCCCCAATTATGCAATCCTTCACGGTCTTACACCGCAGGGTGGTACCTACCCTAATTAAATAATTCTTTACGGTCTTTCACCTCAAGAGCAATCAAGTTCTAATTTCACATACATAGATGTTATACATTTAGAGAAGCACATTGCCATGTGCGAACATTTAAAGGCACAAATTCATCAATCACCCGACAAAACCACGGCTCAACCCCAAAGGTTAGCCACACACCTCAAAAACTACATTTTCGTAACATACACATGAATTCCTTCGGTTTCAAAACTCATCCTTTTGAAAACAACGGACACACACATCCACCAGCTTTGTAGTAAACTAGAAAAATGCATATCATGCTTTTTGTCCAACTAAACATGGTTTAAACACAAAATTTAACATTCATAGCATTTTAAAATGGTAAAAATGCGTATAAATCATATGTAGCACCCTTTTAAAGCAAGATAGTCTAGAATCTTGCCTCAAAGAGTTAAAAACTTGATGCTTTAAACACCGACAAAAAACTAAAATTGCCAAAATGAGATTTTGTTCAGCTGAACATGAAACCCGCGGCGTGTACAACAAGGATCGACTATCTCAACGCCATGAACCTAGCCCGAACCAAGCTAAAAACTCGAGAGAATGTAGAGAATTTGATCATTCTTTCAAGAGAGAGAGAGAAGCTTGTTGAATAAGCTTGTGCTCAAAAGCCATGGCCATGAGCTAGCACTTTGTAAAACCCACGCCAACAGACCGCTCGAACGGTCTGAGGAGCGATCAAGCGGTCCTGCCCAGAAAGCACACCGACTTTCTATTGCAACACTTGACAGGACCGGAATTGGAACTTACATGCATATCTAAGCTAACACATGTATAAAACATATAGAAACATGCTTTTCTATAATGACCAAAACGATATACAACACGTCACAAATAAACATTACAAAATTAAAAGCGGGTCTCACACCTTTGGTCTAGTTCACCATATCACTGATGTTAGACTCCCTAACCGGTTGGGATAACTCGACTAATATTTATCATGATGCATGAATATGCAAATCAATTTAATATACCAACCATATACCTGTTGCAATAATCTCTTTTGAGTAACTTAAAAGATTTTGATGGGATCCAATGCATTAATGTTGGTATGATTGTACCCATACTGTTGCATCAATCAAGTCTTTAATACGTTTCTCAGATTTCTCTCCATCTCACCAAATTTGTTTTCACTAATACCCTTTTTGTCATAATTTAATTTTGCATCCTATTTATCATTAGTTCTGCTAATGTGAGACTTAATTCCTATCTATTTTGTAATATACTAGGTATTGCCCGTGCCTAAAGGCACTACCATCATTTATTTTTTGAGATTACTCGTGCATTTTAATAATTTCTCTAAAACCTCATTATTCTAAGTATTAAACGTTAAAAAAAATATTGATAAAATTTTCACTATTTTTTGAATAATCCAACAGTTTGACCATTTACCAAATAACCTGTAATAAAATCAATCAACATAATATATATAGGCTCTATCTGGATCCAAAACAAAATCACAATTCAATTAAAACCATCATAACATCTCATGCATACATTTAAAACCTCCAGTTTGAAATCAATAATATAAACCAATTAAAAAAAAGAAATAGATAATTATTCTAAGTATAAAACTTTTTTAAAAAATTGACAGAATCTCCCCTGTTTTGGGATAATCCAACTAGTAACACAATATACACAGGCTCTGCCTGGATCCCAACAATAAAGGCACAATTCAAATAAAATCATCTTAACTTCTCATGCATACATTTAAAATCTCCAGTTTGAAATCAGTAGCATAAACCAATTTTAAAAAAAAGCAATAGATAATTATTCTAAGTATTGAACTTTTTAAAAAAATTAACAAAATTTTTCCTATTTTTCGGATAATCCAACAGTTTGACCGTTTACTAAATAACCTGTAATAAAATCAAGCAACACAATATACACAGGGTCTGCCTAGATTCCAACAATAAAATCACAACTCAAATAAAATGATCATAACTTCTCATGAATACATTTAAAACCTCCAGTTTCAAATCAATAACATAAACTAATCAAGGCCTATTAATATAGATGAAAATGCATATGTTTCTAAAATGTATATGTTTAACAAAAATCAAATTATGCATATGTTTCTAAAATGTATATGTTTAAAATAATAGGATTACGATACTGTTTGCCTCAAACACTTGTATAATAAAATTGCTCTTAAGTTCTTATCAATTCAAATAATAGAACTCAACAACCAAAGCAGAAACTACCAGCATGCAGCTCCCAAAACTTAATGCCAAGCCAGAGAGAAAAAGAACTTAACAATTTCTAAATTGGTATTTTGTATTAATTTTTTTCTAGTGCTCTTAATGCTCTGCAAATGCAAATTCTGAACATTTACGAAATGGCTTGTAAAAAAGTAAAATAAAAAAGAGAAGTAAAAAAATGAAAAGAACAACACAAACCATCTATATAAACAAAACAAAAAATAAAAATAGAAACAAACGCACAGAGCAAATCAATTGAACATCTTTGTGATTAATGGTATTGAATGTTAATGACTAAATAAAAAACAATACAGTAATCCAACAGAGTTTAAAAAATACTTGATCACATATCAAGTATCTACAAAATATACAGAATATATTTTTAGAAAGAGCAATGGACACCAAAGAACCAACATTTCATCACTTAGCAATTTATTCTAGCTATAACATAATCGGTAGAGTAGTTTATTTCATTTTAAAAAAAGACATTAATTTAGCACCAATATCTTAAACAAATACACACATTAATCCAACAATATCGTCTGATCTCAATTTCCCACTGGTTTTTGAAAACGTGATCTTGTACGAAAAGAAACGCAAAACTACTTAGACTAATAATCTAAAATAGCAAGAACAACTGTAGAAATAAAGAGGGGAGAGAGAATGAGGATGTTAGACTTTCAATTTAAAAGAATATTTTAAGTATTAAATTTTTTTAAAAATTTTGGTAAGATTTTTCCTATTTTTGGATAATCCAACGGCTTGGCTGTTCACAAAATAACCTGTAATAAAATCAAGCAACGCAATATATACAGGCTCTGCCTAAATCCCAACAACAAAACTACAACACAATTAAAACCATCTTAAATTCTAGTGCATACATTTAAGACCTCCAGTTCCAAATCAATGACATAAACCAATCAAAAAAGGAATTTTAGTTTTATAGTCTACATTGGGTGCGAAATGCCTCAGTTTAGGAATCCACTGGAAAGTTTAAAAAAAAATTATTAACATACCATGGTACACATCAAATAATAGCCCCCCGAAGTTGGACACGTCCTAGGGTCTTAACCTTCTTTGCAACATTTTCATAACTGGCCTTGCTAATGAGAGAAAATGCAAGAAGAAACACATCTGCTCCACGATAACTCAAAGGCCTTAAGCTATTGAACCCATAAGAAGAAATAAAAATGAGGAAGTTTCGAGCAATAAAAGAATATCTAGTTTATACACAGCTATTTAAAGTTACCAGCAGTGTCCCATAAATCGAGATTGATTATGCTCCCATCCACAACCACATTTGCACGAAAATTGTCAAAAATAGTTGGCACGTAATCTTGTTTCTCAATCCAAAAACATACATAAGATCAATACCCAAGAACTTATCTAGTTTCTTTCACAAAATATCAATAAGATTTCAAAAGTAACAGCAAGATCGTTCTCAAATACAGACTGCAAACTGACTTTTTTTTCTCAAAGAATAAGCAATGCCACCATACAATAAGAAAACTGATCATTCTCGAATACAGACTGAAAAAACTGTGATTTTGACTTCAATCAATACAATTTGTGAGTATTGATTTAGAATCGGAAATTTCTAGCAAAAGGCCATAAACAAACTTGTTTGGATTTTCGTAACTTTTTGCTGAACAATAAGCTAGAAGTTGAAAAATAATTTCTAACGAACACCCTTAAAGACTTCTAAAAAAATCAACATTTTACTCTCTTCAAGTTCATTCCCACATTTAGAAAAGATATTAATGAGATTCTGTAAGAGAGTGCATCTTTCTATTCTAGCATGGAGATTCATAAAAAATAGAAGATATTCAAAAGACAAAAAAGAAACAGGGATAATTACACAACAGTTCACAGAAAATGCCTGGAGAAATATTAGAGTTGGGAGCTCACCGTAGGGAATGTGTTACTGGTGTAGGAAATCAGCATGCAGGTTTTCCCGATAGCACCATTACCGATCAAAAATAAAAATCGAAACTCCTTATGATAATATAGCACAGAAATTTATATACCATGAAAGTTGAAAGAATAAATCTATATATAGAATCCAACTCTTATAATTATCTTCTTGACAGTGATCTATAAAACCTTTAAAAAATTAAATCACTACATAATCAAACAACCAAACAAAGTTTAAAACCAATATGTTATTGAAAAAAGTCTAAGAGCAAAAGAAAACCCCATGAAATTGATGCTAAAATGGGTTTGTGTAATAAAGTTCAAAATAACCTACAATTGAAATAGATAACAATTAACAGACTGAATCATTTACAGAGAATCATGCAGGTATTCACAACAGACTGGTCTGAATTTTATTATAACAAAAAATTACCAGAGATCATGTTTTTTTTTGGGTAATTTACCAGAGACCATGTTTATAGCATGAGAAGACTTAAATTGATGAATTTAGTTTGAGAAAATAATGGAACCATATCATTCATCATTTTCTAACTCTAAACTCAACACTTCTGTTGCTAGGCCTTCAATCCTACCATTAGCTTGCTTTTATACTTGTGTCGTCGAGCCTTCGAGTACACCATTACCTTGTCTCTGCGCTGGGTGAAATGCATCGCTTGTCATTTGGTTTGCTGATTCAAGGTGGGTCGAAAAAAGCAAAAAACTTGAATCATGGAGATATATATAAAAATAAAACTGCCATGGGTTCACACCATTATAGCACTCAATTGTATAAGAAGAAACTAAAAGTAGCTTATTAGAAAGCTCAGAGCAATCTATATAACAAAGAGCAATGGGTCTCACTCTTTTCCACCCATCTTGTTCTAGTCATTAATAGTACTCGATGGTTATCATATTTCCTGTTTCTCAAATCTGGTTGTTGTGAAACAATGTCAATATATGAAATTAGTAACTTATGGATTGGGCGTCAAATGACATCAACACTTTAATCAGTAAAAAACTTAGTGGGTCAATGACTGATTCAAAATAACCAAATTCAACATGTCAATATATTAATTTTGGGTTTCAATCTATTTAAAAGGCACTTATCTAGAGAGCAAAAAATAACAAAAAAGAAAAAAAGTTGCTCTAAAATTTTCTTTCCAAACTAAGCTTCACATAGGCAATTGGCATTATTTAGTCATTTTTTAATTAGTTGGAGGTTAGATATTGAAGTTAATCTCTAAAACACGAACATTAGTGAATTTAACTCCCAAAACATGGTGAACGACCTCTCAGTAATTAACAAAATTATCAAAATTTCAACTAAAATAAAAATAAAAAGAAAAGCACAGTGGTAAGTTGCACAAACAGGAAAAGAAACTCAAATAACATCAAGAAAACAACCCAAGGCTTATACAACATTTTTGTCCGTATCAACAAATCGTAAGAAATAAAAAATAAGAACTCAACAAATACATTGTGATTCGGGCTTGGCAGGGTTGCAAAGAAGAAATCAACCTTTTATAAATTAGGTACCAGATAATTCATTTGTCACATTTCTGTTGGTATAACAGATACATCCATTAAACTAACAAATATAAGAATTTTTGAGTACTTTCCTTTCCAAGTTCGGCGAAACAAAGAAAAATTGATTATGAATAAAATTAGAATAGCTTTTAACCTATTTTTCGGTAAGCAGGCAAATCATACTCACTATTTACATCCACAAACTGGTATAAATACGAAATAGAATCTAACCAAATGAGTAAGATGATCACACTACTCATCAATCAAAAAAATGCTATAGTAAAATGCATTGATCAACTCGAATTTAAGCATGAAAAAGAAATATAAGAAAATGAGGCAAACGATTTCTGATTAAATCACAGTCAAGTAATGTGAGACCCTGACCCGTTCTATTTTTTTTTAGCAATGATTAAGTGTTGATGGCGTAAGGCTTAAAACTTGAGCTTAGTGATATTTTGAGTTTGGATACGCATGAAAGATATGTTAGAGGAAGAATATGGGGCTCTCATGGATGCTCGGACAAAAATATGTGAAAAGTGCGTGAAGGAAAGTGACATACCTTCACTAAATTAGTCATAACGTTTTGTACAAAATGAATCCTGGTATGGGATTTGAACCATTGGAAAGTAGACTTCCGGGGCTTCAATTTGAGCACAAAAATTACCTTATTTGGAGTTCGGATGAAGGAGATATGCTTGTTCAAAGTTGGACCAATAGTGTAGTCGCGAAAGACCGATCGATCGGTCCCGTGACAAATCGATCGGCTTGTGACGGACAGAGGCTATAAATCTCAATTTTTGGGTTTGTTTTGGCATTTCTCTCCTTTCTGCTCTCTCTCTAAAGCTTAGGAGTGAGCTAGGGTTTAGTGTTGTGAGGTTCTTGAGGGTTTTAATGTTCGTTGGGGTTGAAGATCTTGCCGTTTCATTGCGTGAGCGGCCGTTGGAGAGCGTGTAAATGCGTTAGAAGCTCCCTTGAAGCTATGCGTGTTGGGCTTTGATGAGTTGGAGCTTATGCGGGGCTTGATTCTTGGTGGTGGAACTTCTTTGAAGTAGGATCTTGACTAATTCTTGTGATTTACTACGATTTGTGTTGAATTTTTGAAATTAAGCAAAATCCTAATAGTATTTGATATGTGATATAATAAAGTATGAATCGGTGAGGGGTTTTATACGAGTATCATTGGTTATTTGATGAATATGAGTTGTTAATGAAAAGCTATGAGGTTGATAAAAATGAGAAGAGGTTTTGAAGGTTTTGTGAGGTGGTTAAGTAAATTTGGTACTTGAATTAAAAGGTTGAGAAATAAAGATATGAATTTTTCTTGTAAATTAGATGCTGAGTTGAAATGTTGAATGCGATGAAGTTTTGAAATAAGAATAAACTATTTTGAGAACTTTGGGGTTTTAAGAAATGGTTAACCATGGTTTTAAGAAAATACGCTGCAAAGGGTTTTTGATTGTTTTTGCTCCACACGAACTTTTACGCCCCGAGGGAGATTTTGGAACGGTTTTTCTTTCCTTTTAAAGGTTGTTTCTTGTCTAAAATATTTTTAAAAGAGTTGGTTAGTATTAAAAATCAAGTTTTTAGCTTGAAAAAGGCTTGGAGCAGGATGGCTCGATGCAGGATGGCTCGATAGACCGATCAATCGGTCTATCGAGCGGTCTTTTGGTGCTCTCGGTACTCTTGTGCAGGTAAGAGACCGATCGATCGGTCTGGTTATTTTTCAAAATTGTTCATGTTTTGCTTAAAGATTTAACTCTTGGGAACTTTAAACCTAAGTTTTGAATTACTCTATTACATTAGTTAAATCCTCGGTTGTGCGTATTTAAAAAGGTTTTAAACTCATAAATTGTTTCGTTTTGAATCGTGTTGGTTTAAATAAGTTTTAATGGATATTGGTTTACAAAAAAAAATGGGTCTAGAGGAATGTGGTTTAGTATGATTATTTGTTAAAACCCCTAGTTTTGAAAGGAAACATGGATTTTTAATGTATTTATATATGCATAAGATGGGTTCATACCTTTTTAAAAATGATATGATTCCTATTGGATAAGTTTTGTGTTAGTACTCTATGAAATTTGTAAATGAGATGTGATATATGAGACATAATATATTGGGATTGTGATGTATATGACATGAAAAGAAGTTTGAATGCTCAAACGGAATTTAATGAGAAAAAAAAAGAAATGGAAAATTTGATTTGGATATTTTTGATAATGTGTGAAATTAATTGGGAGAGGAACCAGTTGTGGGTTGGACTCCCGGGTTTGTGAAATTAAATGTTATAAACAAATAACGAACCGTATGGATGGATGTGATTTAAGTTTTTCATGCCCCAAACTTCGGGCCACGTGAAACGCCCACAAACAACCAACCCGAGAATACACTCTCAAAGATAAATCATACATGCATTGTATATAAACGCCAAACGGCATACATTACAAGGCTCCAATGCCAAAAGCTTACACTACACGGTTCCAACACCGGAAAAAACATGCTACAACATACACGTAACAAAATGACAAAAGGGAAGACTATAACTCTTCCACCTCTTCAGCACCTGCAGATCAACCTCTGTGACCGGTACCTGAAGAAAAGTAAATCCCACACCGTGAGCTAAGGCTCAGCAGAAACTAAACAAGTATGCAATATAAACAAAACATGTTAAGAGTTTGAAGTGCAGTTTTAGACTCTCTTTCAAACCTTTAAAACAGTTTTCACAAGCAAGGAAAAGCGAGGATACAAACCATCATTTGACTCATTTACAGGAGCCTTGAAAAACAGTTTGAAAACAGTTTTTAGATCGCGATACACACGACTCTTAAAATAATTTGAAACTGATCTATCCGTCCCATAATGCAATTCATGCAATCCATGTATCTTCTCAGACTTTCACCGATGGACCGTAGCCCCCGTCAATACATCTTTACGGACTTTAACCAAGGGACCGAAGCCCTAACGAATACCTCTTTATGGACTTGCACCGAGGGACCGTAGCCCTATCAAACGCTTTTTTACGGGCTTTAACCGAAGGGTCGTAACCCTGTCGTAACCCTAACGTAAACACCGTTAGCCAGAGCTAACATAACCATCTATCTCATTCCATACACCTATGCATAACCTAATAAGGAATTAAATGCATAAATCACATTACACATAATGCCATCGAAAGCCATGTAAATCACATTATATAATCCATGCATGAATAAGCTACCGTTATAACATGCATAAGCCCGATATAAAAACATATAGCCACATATAATAACCAAGCCTAGCCCGAAGGCCAACTAAAAACCCAAAAGCCTCACGATTCACAACCCAAGACTCTTTCCAGAAAGGAACCATAGGCCGAAACACCCAACGCATAGCAAACACCCACATCTCACCAACTCATCATCCCCGAGCATGGCATCAACACAAACACACGAGGCTACCAGACGACCCCCAAAATCATGACACTACCAACCAAACCTCAAAAGGAATCCATAGGTATTTAAATAAAGTAATTCCCATAAATTAATCAATTGAATACCATAGGACACCAATCGAAAACCAAAGAATCAACCCAAAATCACAAACCAACAGCCCACAGCTTCAGTCGACTAGACCCAACCCCCAGTCGACTGAAAAACACATTGGAAAAGCCAAAATGCCCAGGGGCACTGTCCAGTCGACTGACCCTCGAGGTCCAGTCGACTGAACCCAAGAACACATGATCCAGTCGACTGAACCTATGAGTTCAGTCGACTGAACCCAACCTAGAAATGGTTCTAAGCTACGAGTTCAACCTCTAAACCTTAGATCGAAGCCTCGAAACTCTCTTTTTAACATCCGTGAACCTCCACATGCCAAGGCCTAACACCAAGACCTCAAAGAAACTCCTGATACCTGATTCTATCCACGAAATCGACGAAAAATAGGTTTGAAACCCAAAAATCTAACTTGATTCAAACTCAGATCTACAGCAATCTAACCGGTAAAATGACACCCGATTACCCATAGCACCCTTATTAGACATGCAGGTCTAGAATCCTACCTCGGTGAGTTTCAAACTCGACGCCTCGATCCACGTGCAAAATCGAGTTTTGCCAGACTCAAAATCTGATCGGATGGTTGCGTAGCCCACGACGCCAAAAACAAGGATTCGCTGTTGAATCTTTGAAAATCGAGCCCCGGGCTCCCAAGAACTTAGAGAGAAGGCAGAGAGAAAAACGAAAAACTTTGGAGTTAAGTTTTGAAAAATATCTTTATGAAAATATTTAACTCCAGATATTTATAGGTCTCCAAAATATCTTTTTTTTAAAATTTTTGAGATTCGCGCCACAACGGCCCACGACCCCGAAAACCTACCCCGCATGCATATCTAAGCTCGATCAAGCATCAAAAGCAGTAAAAACATGCTCGGATCAAAACACGTAACGTGCGTCCGAAAACGCCAAAAAAAGAAAACGGATCAGGGTCTCACAAAGTTGGCCAGGCTGGTCCGCGTTGAAAGACTGAAAACTTGCGCAAGATGGGAACTACGTGCTCACGGGTTAGCCCCCGAAACATGGTATTGTGTCGTGGTAAGTTATAGAGCTATCCATTACCCAATGGCTTCGCGTAGCCTATTGGGGGAATAGGGAGTGGTTTCTATAATTTGTGCCCGATACCGGTTCATTGGTTGTGATTGCATTGTGGTGAGTTATTGAGCTATCTATTATCTAATGGCTTTGAATAGACTATTGGAAAGTAATAGGGAGTGGTTTCTATAAGCTGCACCCGACGCCGATTTATAATGTGAAATGGTTTTTGCGAAAAACTGAGTGATGAGAAATTAATACGGTTTTATGTGAAAAAAATGAATATTTTAAAAAGGGTTTTTGGAAAGAATAAATGGGTGTGCATGAGTGTGTACGTGGGAATATATAAAAATTGGTGAAACTTACATTTACTGCGATTGCACCCATCACATCTCACAAATCATGCATAACACTTGATTAGTCTTTATCCTACGAGCTTTGGCTCATGTATATGTTAGGGTTGGTATATTAAAAATCATATTTTTAGTATTTAATTTTATTTTTAATAAAATTAGTTTTCCATTTTATGAAAATCTTTATGAGTAATGTATGTATATCATTTATTTGTTATGCATGGATGTCCGATATTCTGTATAGTATTTAATCTGGTGTGTAGAGTACGGCTTACACACAGAAGACCAAATTTTAGGTTCTTGCAGAATAGAAGTTTTATGTTCATAATTTAGATGGAAATAGACATACCATCGGTACGACTGTGGTACAGAGTTTTAGTAGGCTTGTCTTGATTACGGGAAACAGATAATAGCGTCGTCCATTGTTCTGACTCTCTCTGCTAGTACACTTTGTGTGCATTAAACGAGATATTTACGGTAATTAATTTAGTACTGACTACTGGTTATATAAATTAATTAACACCCAAATGTTATTATGAATAGTATTTATCCTCTTAATTCTGAAATAATTATTGATTTGCATATATTTAATATTCGTTATTTTCATTCATTAGAGGGTGCGATCTTATATGGGTCTATATTCCCGGTGAGTTGGATAGCTGTATTATTTATATAGCAAATATTAATTATTGATGGAATTTACGTCCCGAAAGATCGGGATTGACGATACCCCCTTAAGAATGCTTATAAGTTTTGACCGGGCCAAACTCTGCAGGTGGATTTAATTATCCGGCCGTCAAATAAGTTAAGCGGAAGGGCTTAAGGAATATGAAGATGCCGATTAAATTAAATTGTCAGTAATTCAATTTAATTGGCGGGTATCGGAAATCTTAACGTGGGGAGAAATAATAAGTATTTAATTACAGGAGCTCAATGAAATAAGGTCTTGAGATTATGAGTCAGAGTACAATTATAGTTCTTTAGTGGTGTGAACTATAATTCA